>JAHBCN010009848.1:0-33705 GCA_019359885.1 Listronotus oregonensis
GCTGTACCTATCAAACCATACACCCCCCAAAAGGTTCCCCAGAAGTATTGCAACCTTGCACAAGGTTACGGTGGCCATTTCGGAGTTATAAGACTCTTGAAAAGGTTAAAAAAGGTTCTACTGGCGGGAAGTCGTGCCGATTAAAAGCTGGTGCAAAGGTGTAAGGACTGCGCCTCCACAAGGGACCAAGACACGAAGCCATGGCAAGATAAAACAATACAATGTAAGCACCTTTTAAAGTTCCATAACATAGCAGGACCATTTCCAACAAGTAAATCGGCAATCGCTATTTTTTGGGAGCGATGGATTACTTCAGCAAAGGGAAATTACGCAATACCAAATAAAAAGCTACCACTATTGCCGACGTACTATTTCAACAATGGATTTGCCGATATGGGTCCAAGAGAAATACATACTGATCAAGGTAAAACTTTGAGTCCATCTATTAAGAACCTCTGTAATCCCTCGGTATCCCAGAACACACCCCTTCCCCCCCAGTCAGATGGAATGGGAAAAATTTAACAGGACTCTTGATAATACCTAAAATTTTAAAGGTAAATGACCAAAAAAAACTGGGACACCTGTAAACCTTTTTTATCCTTCGCTCCCAGCTCACAAAAAACCTAACGTCCCCAAAAGTTTTTTTGGGCGGGTTATGCCTTAGTTGATTTCCTTTGGACGACCTTCTTGAAAAGCCAGCAGAAGATTATGTAAGTCAACTCAGTAAACAGCTGCAAGAAATACACGAAGGGGTTCGCAATAAGCTACAAAAAGAAAGTGACCGTATGAAGTCCCGCTATGACTTGAAAGCTAATCATAAGGGATTCATTGTCGGTGAAAAGGTTTGGTTATACAATCCAAGAAGAACCAAGGGACGTTCACCGAAACTGCAGAAGTCATGGGAGGGACCATATAAAGTAGTAACCCGGCTTAATGATCTGGTGTACCGAATTCAGAAGAGCCCACAGGCGAAGATGAAAGTTGTACATCTAGAACGGCTGTGTCGCTATCAAGATCGAAAAGATACTTGATCGAGACGATCAAAACTTGGGAGGGGGCAATGTTACAGACTTTAGTTAGTGTTTAGTTATTAGAAATATAAAAGGTTAGAATTATTTTATTTAGGTTAATAATTTATTTAAAATAGGTTACCTTAGTTTTTCCCTTTTTCGACGGTCATTGCGGATTATCCTGAGGGCGCTGGAGACATCCTTTTTACACTTTTCTTACATCCTGTAGTAAAAGAATCCTTCCAGCTAATTCTAGACTTTTCCATTCTTTTCCACTTCACTATAAAAAGCGCGAGGAAAATCTGCACGGGCCAGTTTAGTTTTGCATTTCACAGAGATAAGAAGTTGACAGATAGTTAAAGGTTAAACAGTTGTCACAATAACGTTAATTTGAATTTTTGTTACCATAGAAACGTTTGTGAACCTGATTTGCAATAAAAAGGTGTAAAACCAGGATACGTGTTTTTATACGGGGTGTCACGGAACAATATCAATAGATAATTGTGCTATACCCGAGGCTATACCATCCACATCAAAATCAATTGGGTAAGCTATTTCGACTTCAAATATAAAATCTTTTTATATTTTTATATTAAAAATAGTTTATACTAATTCATTTAAATATTTTAGATTAAATACAGATCCAACTAAAGAGGCTGTGGAACTTTCTAAAATAAAGGAAGAAAACATAGTATTGAGTAATCAAGTGGCTGAATTACTGCAAGTAAAAACAGCTATAGAAAAAATTTTTACAAGAAGACAGGTTAAGCGGTTACAAAATCCAAATGTCCGCTCAGTATGGTCTGTGGAAGAAGTGTCACAAGGAATAGCAATATGCAGCTGGTTCCACTTTAAAACGCTGGACAAAAAATATTAAAATAATGCCTGGTATATTAAAGCCTGTAATAAATATTATAAAAAATTCTGATTTAAAACTATCGGAAAAGGTGTGTGTGCTATCCTTTGACGAAATAAAAATTAGAAGAGCCTATGCATTTGATAGGATGAATGACGAACTTCTTAAACCTTCCAATTATGCACAGGTTGCCATGATTAGGGGTTTGCTAGCCGCATGGAAGCAACCAATATTCTATGATTATGATCGAAAGATGGATAAACCTTTATTGTTTAAAATAATTGAGGATATTGAAAATGCTGGTTTCTATGTGTGTGCTATTGTTAGCGATTTGGGTGGAGGGAATAGAGGCTTGCACAGCAGTTTCGAAGTTACTCCAGAAAAACCCTATTTTACTGGCCCAACAAACCACCCACTTCATGTACTATGTGATGTACCACATCTTATTAAATTAATAAGAAATAATTTTCTTGATTATGGATTTTTTTTTGAATGGAAAGGAAATTAACAAAGAAATCCTTTTTAAGATATTAGATATAACATCACACTCCGATCTCAGAATAACCTACAAACTTACTAGGGATATGCTTGAAATAAAGGGAGCACAAAGACAAAAAGTTAAATATGCTGCTAAACTTTTTTCAAATACACGGAAAAAAGAATATACTAAATTTAAGCATAATAATATTAGTTTAAGGTTATCTTAGCTTTGTATATCCCCAAGACTATATTGTTTTAATTTGAGAATTTAAAATCTTCATTTAAATTTATCTAATTAAATATACACATCGTTATTTGTAACATATGAAAGATTTATTTTTAAGCATGCAATTGAATCAAATTGTTACTATAAAGATTTAGAATGAAGATATCAGTAGCTCAGCATAAGTCGAAAGTTTCTTTAGAAATAAATATATGATTTTGTTATATTGAAGATTCTACCGAATCTGAAAAGTTAATTCGGAAATGTTAGTATGTTTAAAATAAAACACAACTTCTCAAAGCAAAATTACGCCCTATTTAAAATAAAATATCGTACTTTAAATCTGAGCCTACAATTTGTATTTCTAAGAATATGATATACTCAAATTAAATATTTAAATTTTGGTTTTATTATAACAAATCTTTGGTATAAGTAGATTTTGTTTTATTTAGTGATATTGTAATATTAAAATGAAAATATTAACTATTTAATTTAATAATTTTAACATGTTCGGTTTAATATGCTGACATTTTTAGAACTGAAATATGTTCAGGATGTAACAAATTCGAGTGTATCCATGGGGATCTTGGAAACCATGGAATACAAAGTCGGTTAAATTAAGGCAAAGTTGCGCATTTACTTGCCCAACAAAATGCCGTTTAAAATGTGTCAGATTTCCGAATAGTTCCAAAGATATACCGGAAAAAACAAAATTTTGAAAAATGTATTTTATTTTTTTCTAACCCTATTTATTAACCGATTTTAAAATTAATAACACATTCACATAGCCACTTTATTTCCGCTAAACATTAGTGTTTTTGGATTTGCCATTCAACGTTTCGTTTTCTGACGACCATCATCAACTTTATTTTTCTTGTGTACGCCATATAGGATCTCTTTCACTCTCATTACTTCTTGAGCTAAGTACCGAACCACAAATCTGATATGCAAGTGTGATACATCGTTGAATAGGTCATTCAAGAAGAAACTCAAAACTAAAAAAAAATCCAATATGGCGTCCACAAGAAAAAATAAAGTTGATGATGGTCGTCATAAAATTAAACGTTGAATGGCAAATCCAAAAACACTAATATTTAGCGGAAATAAAGTGGCTATGTAAATGTGTTATTAATTTTAAAACCGGTTAATAAATAAGGTTAGAAAAAAAGATCAATTTTTGAAAATTTTATTTTTTTTTTCGTATATCTCTGGAACTATTCGGAAAAATTACAGATTTTAAACGGCATTTTGTATGGCAAGTAAATGCGCAACTTTACCTTAATTTAACCAACCTCGTATATACGGTTTTTAAGATCCCAATGCATACACTCGAATTTGTTACACCCTGTACAATACATTTAAAGAGAAGCTGCTGCACCAAAAACTGAACACATTCTTTTTTAACGTGACCGGATTTTTTTCCGTATTCAGTAATTTTAGTAAAATAATGTTGTATATGACCTCAACACTGTTGACCTAAACAACGTTACTTTCATTAAAATTGGAAATACGAAAAATATACGGTTACTTTTTTAAAAATGATAAAAATCCATTATTACGTTCAGCTAACATTAATATAGGTATACAATTTTTTTAAAGTTTTTTCGCTGTGTTAAAAAAAGTCCATTATAATTATAACAGGTTTCGCTGACAACTACAAAAAACAACAGGTAAAAAATCTTAACGTTTATTAAAAAAATATCTTGCTGAAGCTTTTTAAAAATCTGTTAAATAACAAAATATAATTTTTATTATAGAAGAATTAACTTTAAGTTCTACTTTCTTGGAAAAAGAAACAGTCTTGTTCTCAACTTCGTAACGAAATAAAAATCAGTTCAGCCATTTTTCTTTGAACAGTCATTCGAGGCCCAACCAACGGGATTAGTTTTTGAAGAAGGCCTTCGGACAACTCTGGCAACTGGTCTTCCTTTGACATTTTCTAAAAAAATAAAATAAACATTCGAAATGCTAAAATTAAAATATTAAGCAACACATTTTTCTGTAATAAGTAAATAGGTGGGTATATCAGATTTCTATACCAACATACAGATAAATAAAAATAAAATATAAATAAAATGCATGTTAAAATTTAATTTAAAAGTAAATTAACTCCTATACATACATACAGTGGCGACAAAGTACAAGTACAAAGTGTTTTAAATATAATTAATTCAAAAAACTGTTTCTCAAATCGTATACTAGGTTTTACTAGGTACTCCTAAACATTTAACTAAAAAGGTAAAGATACTCAGGCTTATACAATATATAGAAAGCAAGATACATAATTATGTATTATTATTATAAATTTTATTTGTAAGAATTTTTTTCAAACAGGTGCAGTTTGGGCTACAGGAGTCAAAGTTTTAAAATAATATACTTAACTAAAAGCAGTTTGCTTAGAATAGCTTTAGTCAATTTCATTTACCCATATTCCTACCTGGCAAGTTTTAAAAAATGTAACGCGCGCCAATGCCTTTCAATTCCATTTAAGATTTTTTGAATAGTTAAATAAGAAATTTTTATTTTAAAAATAATGCCTAAAAATATACAATTTATTAGACATGTAGGTAGGTATATGTATATATTGTTTGTTAAGTATACTGAATTTTATCACACTCTGTACTCATATTCTGTAGCCTGTAACAATATTAATGGTTTATACAATGTACTTAGTAGTGTTTTTTATCAGTTAATATCTAACATTTTATATAAACATGTTTAGTTACGAAACAAAAGCGTATGCTCCTATAGGTAAGTTTATTTAAATAAAAATGCCTGTTTTGGTGACAATTGAGATCTATCGACCCTTGGTTTTTTGAACAACAGTTTTATAAAACAATGATGCAAATACTTACCTAGGCTTGGATAACACTATCACATCCCCACTGTTGTAAAATGTCTTCAACTCCCATTATTTAACACCCAAAACAAAAACACGTGCAACGAGACTAGAACAGTCCGATTAAATTTCGCTATACCCTTCACCTTGATCTATAATCACAAGAATGACCGGGCAAACCAAGCACCGCCAGTTTCCGGTGCCAATCGGGGTACATCGTAGGTGGACTTTCTTGAAATGAAAATTTCCGAATTTCAAAAATTTTATATTTAGATTATATTGCAAATATATTCTCAAATTGAGCAATCCAAATGTTTCAACTTGAACATACAGGACGCGTTCTTTAAATGATATGTCATTTTAATTGTAAATGACCAGTTTTTATTTTAAAAGTAACTGAAATTCAAAGTAAAATTATATGTTATTTTAAACTAAAGAACAAAGAAGTTCAAACCAAAATCATGAAAGTCTTAGCTTTAGACTGTATTTTTAAAGTGAAAATATATTCTGAGGATATGAAATAATTTTATTAATCATTTTGAAATATTTCTTTTAAGGTGGCTTTCTTCAAATAAGAATCGGTAATCTCAATTTAAATAAATATAAACAAAAATATCTAAATACTCTATTTGATAATATGTTTTTTCTGTGTACCATTGCACAATCAATAAATAGAAGTGGGACAATGGGCTACTTTCAAAATGAAAATTGGATGGAGTGTGCTCAGTTTTTTAAACTAAGTACCTTTTTTATATAACACATTTTTCATCAATATCTAAGGTCTAACAATTTAACCGTAAATTATTTTTTCTTTTTAAGGTAAATGATTGGTTTGACTGTTTCAATGTTAAAGCGCTTTATGCTGACAGCAGAGATCGACTGCAAGGCTACGGCTTGAAACCAGATGTACAGAATGGTATAATAAATGAAATGACAGAAGTCATGAACCTCTTGCGGGTGAAAGGAAAACAGTCAATGATGCCCTTTCAAAAAGGTTGGTGTTAAAATTAAATATGTTCTTACATAGACATATCAACTATTCAGGAAGTAGGTATTGAAAGTTTTAGAAGAGTACTTATTTTTTATATAAATTATATCAATACATACACCTGTAGTTAAAAGTAATTAATTTCGATTTTATTTCATTCATATACCTTTTAGGTTAGTTTTGACCAAGTGGGTATATTTGGAATATAGCATAAGAAAATTTTATTATTTTTTAGGAATTATACAAACAAATCCTGCATTAAAAAATCTCTATGCAGATATGAATGTAAGGTTTGGTGTTAAATATATTTTAACATACAACTTGAATCAGGATGTACTCGAAAATTTCTTTTCTACAATAAGACGCCGAGGTGGCCTTTATGACCATCCTGATGCAAAGGATTTCAGATACAGGATGAAAAGTTATATTTTAGGGAAAAATGAGGGAGTTTTACAGAGGCAGGCAATACAGAGGCTGATACTATAAGAGAGGGACCAATCAGTAATATAAATGAAGTTCTTCTTAGTGGCGAATTTCTATCTGATTTGGCCGAGCCCTGTAATGCTCCGGATAAAGGAGATTCAGAGGAAGAGCTTGATCAGTTGAAATATGATGCAGTGGAGCATAATATAAGTGGATTTATATGTAAAAAACTGAATCTTCCTGTCTCAACTGATAATTCATCCTTTACATGGACAGACCAAGTTTCGGACGGAGGTTTAAAAAAGGCACCTGAAGAAATGACCCAAAAAATTAATAAATTAGAACATATATTTAATCAGGTTAACGGAGATGGTCTTAAGCCCGGAAAAAAATATATTAAAACTTTAGTAAGTCTTTCCAAAGAAGTCGACCTGGAAGACAATGTTAAAATACTTTTTTTAGGTCAAGATTATTTTTTAGAATAAAACACCTAAATGCTGACCTAAGAGAGAATAACATTAAAATTAAAAGAAAAATATCAAAAATTCTGAAATAAAAATATATTTTCTAGTAATAAATCTTTGTTTTTTTTTTCTTTTACCTTCATTGTTCTTCTAGTTTTACCTTGTGTATTTTTTAATAAAAGAAGTTAAAACTAGCCCTAAATTTAAAAAAAAATGTGTATAAAAATCATATCTTTTTTACTTAACCAAGTAACTGATGAAATATTGACAAACAAAAGATATTCACCCCCGGGGTGTAAACGACACCCTTTAACTAGCTTCATACTGTCTTATCCAAAATCATTAAATAACACCCAAGAAAACGTTTTAAAATTTATTTTTGAAAGTGCTTGGAATTTTAGTAAGTTAGTGCTTTTTGGAGGCTGAAAATGTTTTAAATTTTGTTATATGCTAACTCATGCAAAACCATTAAAAAGATAATCAAGAAAATGTTTTAAAAATATTTTTTTAACTTATTTTCAATAACGGGTAGTTTACACCCCCTGGGGTCTGAAAAAAATGTTTTATTTATTTTTGTACGCTGACTCTTCGAAAGCCATTAAGTAACACTACAAAAAGTTCTGGAATTTATAATTTTAGTATATTGTTATTTAAGGGTAGTTTACACCCTTTAGAGGTGAAAATCATTTTTGTTTGTCAACATATGATCGGTAATATAAAAGTAAAAATACATATAGATAATACTTTCTATGTTAAGGTAGTTTTAAGCCAGGGTTGGCAAGTTTCGGGCAGGGTGGTTAAAATCACTGGTTTTAACACTGTTAAAACCGGACAGGTCAAAATCAGTTTTGACCATTTAGTGGTCAAAACTGAAATGATGCATATACTTTTAGTTGTAAATACATTTTAGTTAGTCTTTAAATGTTTAATTTATATAAAAACAAAAACAGCAACTCAAAAATCACAAACATAGCGCAAAAATTAACAGGTACATGACTCGTAACCTACCTATACATGTCAAAAGTAAGGTATAGGACCGTATAAATTTAAAATAAAAAAAGAAATTATGCCTCAAATTAAACTCGCTGTTATAAAAAAACATTACAAAGGTTCTTCATCACCTAATAAAATCGTTTTTGTTTTTAATTCACTGTTTAAGTTCAGCAGCATTCCTGCGGGTGCGCGTGGCGCGTGTGCTGGTAGTTACATATTACTACATGGTTGCTAGGCTTTAAAAAATATATTCAAAGTTTTGACCAGTGCTTTTAAGCACTTCTGGACAGGGTTTAAAAACCCAAATTTTTACCACTGCCCGGGTCAAAATCGAAACAAAGTCGTTTGTCAACCCTATTTTAAGCCCTTTTAGCTAACCCTTATTATTTTTACAATTTATTAACAAAAGTATGTCTGTAAGAAAATAATGGATTTATAATTTGTTTTTCTCAAACTTCTTATAATTTACTGAAAACGATGTAAGGATATTACAAAAAAAATATTTACAAAAGTTTAAAATTAATAATCAAATTTTAAACTACGTAAAATCAAATAAATATAATAATATTAACTGTAATATCATTATATTAAAAGCCCATTTCTTTAAAATAACCCTAATATTTAAAAATGGGCAAAAATTCAAAAACATTGCACGCTTTCTTATGGCTTTCTATTTAAATTTTGGCGCGAAGTCACATTGCTACGTCATCGCGCAAAGCGAACCGATTTTGGATCGCTGGTGATCCCACCTTGTATTCTTTGTATCATGGGCTTTCTCATAGCAAAAATTTGTGTACAAAACTTAAATATGTCAAAAACGTTTAGATTTAGGTAGAGGACATGATGCATGAAATCTTGTGTAGAATCTAAAAATGAAATAATATACAAGGTGTTCAACACATGAGTAAACATACATAAATCTGAAATAGGTGGGGCCATCTGCTATGTGGTCCAATCAGATATTTTGAACTTGGCCTTAAGATTTTTTTTTTTATTTTTAATTTTCTGCTCGAACTAAAATAACTTTTTGAAAAATCATGAAACTGGCAACATTTTTATTTTATTTTAATCTAGACTAATACTAAAATCATACAAATTCAATGATTGGGGCCCATGACAGCCACAAAGGAAAAAATGCCCATCTTGATAAAGTTGACAAATAACTCTTGCTGTTTTTAAGCAAATTGTGGTTATTGCATATTGTTCGAAAGGGCATGAATTGAAGATGTTTTTGACTAATTAGAAATACTCGATCATTTCTAGTTTTCTTTTTTAATGCAATTTAAAGTTGGCTCTTAGGTTTATTGTTTACCTCTTTTTGTGGTTTGAGGGCCCATATTTTTCTTTGTAGCTGTCATGGGCCCCAATTATTCAATTTGTATGATTAGCTAGTACTAAGCTTAGATTAAAATGAAATAAAAATATTGGCAGTTTCATTACTTTTTAAAAAGTTATTTCAGGTAGAAATTGAAAAATTGAAAATTTTGGAAAAAAAAATTTAGGGCCCAGGTTAAAATATCTGGATGGCCCGCATAGCAGATTTACGTTCTACTCATGGGGTGTTTTATTTAAATTAAGCAAGTTGACACCTACTTCTGGTATAACAGCCACCACCCTGAAAATATTTTAGCCGACTTGCTTCCACCGACGTTAGTAAATCTTCAAAATCTCCAAAACACACTTTTCAAGAAATCGCCGCAGTTTGTCGATCGTGGGACACCCTGTATATATGTAAAATAAATTGAAAACATTTTTGTATGTGTTTTGTAAATAAAAAACTGAGTTTATCATATTTTATTGTTTATTTGTATATTAATCTTATTACCCAAAATATGTTAAAAATGTAAAAGTCAAATGTCATTACAGACTTAAATACTGAAATAACTGAGTTACATGAAATTATGTAAAACTACGCTTTAAACAGAATTAGCCCAAGGGTGGTAAACTTAACAAGGAGTGCTCGATTTTTACTATTTGTCCGCAGATATAGGTTATGTTTGGACGTCATCCGTTTGCCCATTTTGCCCAGAAGGTAGATTTATTTTATTATTTTTTTGTTAAATATTTAACTTTTAAAAACTATTTTAGATATAAACTACTATTAGAACTGTAATGTATAACATTTTAAAAAATTAAGACCTTTATACCACTTATAAACAAAACAAACAGGCAAACGGATTACGTCACAAATACCGAATTGACGTTTAAATTAACGTATATGGGCTTAAATGGGATCGAGCACTCCTTGTTAAGTTTATTACCCTTGGAATTAGCCTTATTAACTGAGTAATCCGATTTTTGATATTTTTGAACTAAGAAATTTGCTTCGTGTAATGAACATTAATTATACGTACTTATAATAGCTGATGCCATTGACTAAAAACCGTTAACAAATAAAGCCAATTAAAGTTTATAAAAGTTGTGTAGAAACCCTCAAGCATATACCTACTAGAGGCAGCCTTGACGTGCCTCACTGCGATAGAGGAAGAAAAATCACACTGTAACCTTTCTCTCTCCCTTCAACGTGATGAGAAGCTGATGAGGAGGTTTCAACCAATAGCATCTTGGAGCGAGAGAGAAAAAGGTGATTCTTCTTCCTCTCTCGCACGTTTGTTCGCACTGCCACGGGAATACTACTTCAGGGTGCTGTAGGTATACACTCGAAGGTCGAAACAATATGTCTCACCGTTAAGCAATAAATTTGCACACTGAGTGAAGATAATAAATGATGGAAATACACTGAGTAAGTATGGGATTTACCCATGGTTTTTTCTTTTAGTGCTTGGGTCAGCGCTCAGTCGAACGTAGCTATGTCAATGAAATTGCATGATTAACTTCACTGCAAAGCTAATAGACTGCTATTCGCGTATGGCATATATTTTTATTTATATAGAGAAATATCTAGATTTAATTTTTCTAGGTGAAAACAGTACGTCGGACTAAAAAAAGTCAAGAGTTTAATTCTACTTATATTTTTTTTTAGTCCGACGCACAGTTTTCACCTAGAAAAATTAAATATACATATTTCTATGCATGGTGATATTGGGGTATGTAACCCTCCCTGCCGACAATCGGGCACGTGGAGCGAGAGAGATGTTATACCGCTAATCTTGTTTCT
Source organism: Listronotus oregonensis (assembly GCA_019359885.1). Taxonomy (NCBI): domain Eukaryota; kingdom Metazoa; phylum Arthropoda; class Insecta; order Coleoptera; family Curculionidae; genus Listronotus; species Listronotus oregonensis. Next base: position 11,395 of record JAHBCN010009848.1, read on the forward strand.
CTTTCGCACACTTGTTCGCACGGGCGACCAGCAAGGCTGCCTTTAAAAGGTATTTGTTTGAAAGTGCTAAATAACAAATAATGACGCAAATTAAATTAAGCGACAAATCTTACTAGTACGGGCCTGTCTACCGACCCCGACGTTTTATTTAACTGCGCCATCTACTTGAAAATACCTGAAGTTTTGAAAAGTTTTTTTCGGGCAGATTCCTTATAAGTCGCTATTTTTTACTCTCACCTAGTAACACGCAGTCTTCAGTCCTTCTTTGAAGTGTACGTTATTTGAATTAAGCAATCCTTTAATCCGCTCCGTTCTAAATACATCGAATATGGAATAAACAATTAAAATTTACAATAAAAAGAGCCACGTATTTGAAAAAAGGCATAATAAAACATATTATTTTTGTTACTTGGTTACTACTAAATGTCTATAAATCACAGTAAAGAGTTATAATGCGAAATAAATGTCTTATACCGAAAATATTTAATTTTAACTACCGAAAAATCCAACTCAATTCTTAAGTGGTTTTCAACCTTGTTTTTAAAGCATTAAAACTTAGTTTTTTTTTATTATATGTCTTTACGAGAAAGATACATGTCTTATTTATGTAAATATTATGTGATCCTTTATTTATTTTGCCAAGTTTTAGAGTACCGTGGTCTAAAAGACAGTAATGTTCTTATGGAGATTTAACATGGTGAAACGGCCACCTTAATATTTGATGCAACTACCTCTTAGGTGCCTGTTTTCAAGAAGTGGTAAAATAGTTTTTGGAAACCACAGTCTTACAATTTAGAAACTACAAAAACAAAGGCTTTTGTAGTATTAGATTGGAAATGTGGCAAGATAAGAATAATTTTTTTAAATTTTATTTTACTATTAAATAAATATAAAAAAATATACGATAAACATTACCTCTAGTTACGAAAAAAGAATGCAAGTTATAATATAATTTTTACGTATATTAATATTTTTTTTATCTGTCTATATAAGTAAATATATTTAGTTTTCTATTTAAATCAAAAGTAACATTAATGCTCAAAAAAATTATACGTCATTATGACTTAAGGCTGGTTTATGCAGAACACTTTAAATTTAATTTAACTTTAATTTAACTTTGATGTAAGATCATTGCACACCAATATACAGGGTGTCCTGATAAGGTCGTCCTCCGGCGATATCTCAAGAACCTTTATCGGATAGCTTTCGGAAAAAAATATCACTAGTAAAACCAGCCTCGAGAAAATGCTGGAAATTATTTTCAAGTTTCCAATTTCACCGCTAGAGGGCGTAAAACTAAGAATAAAATTAAAAACACGGATTATTTAAAAATATGCCATATTAACTTATGTCGTAAATAGTTTTCTCACGAACTATGTAAAATAAGGAAACTTTTTCTTTTAAGCGTTTTCCCTAACCTGTCAAATATAGAAAGGGTGGAGGAGCGAATATACATTTGAAAAAAATTAAATAACTTTTTTTCGGCTTAATCGATTTTAATAAACTAGGTCTTGTTTGAAAGAGCTTTTAACAGAGCTTAAGACAAAATATTGGTATAATTAATTTATTTTTTTGTTTTATCCCTAGAGACTGATTTGTGTCAAAGTTATAAATATTGTCAATTTTTTCGAAAAATTTAAATACAATGGTACTATTTTTATAAGCCCATGAAAAAGAGCATAAAAAAGTAAAGAAACTAGTGAAAACGGCATTTCGATATCTAAATTAATTCTCGACTTATTGTCATATCGAGAGTGCCGAGACGTCAAAAATCACAGAAAACAGGGACGTCAAAAATGACAAGAACATTGTTTGTCAAACCTGATAATTTTAAATTTAGTTCTTGTGTATCGCAGTTTATTGTTATTATTATTAGTAGTAGTGTTTGATAATCCTTATTAAGTAGTAAGTAAGTAAATTATGTCTTCATTTACCACCGAGGCATACGATATGGTTGTCGTTTATTTTGAAAATGTTTAAAATGCCTCTATTGCTGCAGGGCAATATGCCAGAAGATATTTTGAAAGACGACATTTTAATAAAAAAGTGTTTAGACGTTTGACAACCCGTTTAAGAGAAACTGGAAATGTGCACCCTATTCCAGCACAATGAAGATACAATTAGCCAGAGCCCGTAGATAAGAATAAATCAGCTATTATTATCCACGCGCATGTAATTATGAATGCTGTTATTAAATTGATGATAAACAAATAATAAGGATATTATTGATATTATTTGTTATACGTAAAAAAACACTGGTTTTTGTTGTCATGGCATTCTCGATAAAAACGCCGCGTTGTTTACCTGACAACTTAAAATAAGAAATGATTCGAGTAATGCAGTTTTTGGGCAATAAGTCGAGAATTAATTAAGATATCGAAATGCAGTTTTCACCATTTCCCGACTGTTTATGCTGTTTTTAATGGGCTTATAATCTATATATTTAATTTGCTAATGTGAATGTATTTATATGTAGGTAGGTATATATATTTATTTGTCTGTCCACGTGATTCTGAAGTAATTGCTTGAGCTAAAATCATGAAATTTGGCACAGTGGTAGTCTTTAGCAGTGGCTAGAACCTAACGAAGCCCGTTTTTTGAATTTCGCCCCGGGACAAAAATAGGAGCAAAAAGTGTTTTTTTACCGTTAGCCGTACGGAAGGCGTCTTACGGAGACAGAGGCTACTTAATATTGTCTCTCGCCTGGCGGAGACAGGCTTTTCATCTAGTAATAATACATTGTATTTAAATTTTTGCAAAAAATTGACAAAATTTATACTTAACTTGGACACAAATCAGTCTCTAGGCATAAAACAAAAAATAAATTAATTATACCAATAATTATCTTAAGCTTTGATAGAAGTTCTTTTAAGCGAGACCTACTTTATAAGAATTTTATTTATTAAATTATAACAAGCCAAACACAAAAAACAGTTAAAACCTTGTTAAAACATAAAAAAAAGGTCGAACTGTAATATGTCATTTTATGTTAGACATTTGACATTTAAAATACAAATTCATAGATTAATATTAACCCAACGAAATTTTCGTGTTTCTGCGCTTGCGTAAGGTAGAAATTCTTAAAGTTAAAATAAATTTAAATAAAAGTTAAATCAAATTTAAAGTTGTCTGCATAAACCAGCCTAAACTACTTAAAGTAACAACAATTTTTATCACTATATGTCTGGTATTTTTAACTCTAGAATATTATATATAAAATACTGTTAATTTATAATTAAAAAAATCCATCATTATATAGAACATATCAACAACCTTTAGGTCCATATAAAACAAAGATTTATTTCTTTAAGTAAACACCTGCCCTGGCAAGCAGTCAAAATTTAAATGAATGTCATTACGTACATCATTCAATTGCGTATTCTGACATGACCATATTGGGATTAATGTTTAAACATGGCTCTCATAGTTGGGTTTTTCTTAGCTTAACTTTTGCTGAAACAAAAAGGGACACAATGTATGTATAAAGCCTCGGTAGTTTAAGGTTAACCAGGTGTGTACGTTGCGGAGAAGTATAATGGGAACATTTACATTTATATCGGTCCGACAGATAAAACTGTAATTTAAACGGGCCCTCAGCGCTCGTGTTTAAAGAAGAAAGGCAATACAAAAGGAAAAATATATGACAGTGTTATTTTATTGTTGTGGCACAGGTGAAATAACTGGCTTTTTATATTGAAAATATATTTAAATAGTGACTACACGAGATTGTAAAATTCACGTAACTATGTCAAAATAAACGTAAATTAACAATATACACAAAAATTTAATAGATCATAGCTTTTTAAGCTTTACTTAGAAAATATTTACTTTTGGCTTGACAATATCCTTTCCTTCAAGAGAATTGAAAAGTTAGGTGCGACTTTTGAAAAAAATTACCATCATTTTATTCATAAAATGTTATAACAATTATAAAAATGTCTATTTTTAAGGGCCGCTTGTACAAAGTGTGTTAATTCGTAGTTTAAACCAAGGTTTAACTACTTCATCAGAAATACAATATTTTTGTCAATTTTAAAAAATATACCTATAATTTTCCTATAGGGTGCAATGTTACAGTGTTTTGAAAAAAGTAAAAGATCGACGCAAATATTTTTGTCTAAATTTGACATTTAAAGTAAGACTTTTCAAAACTTATTGATGTTGAAAAAATGCAAAATATCTTACTCTTCATAACTAGTTACGAGAAGTAAAATATTTGACGTCAATCAGTTTTTTTTTTTATATTTTAAACTTAAATTTAAAAAAAATCATATTAAATTCATAATTAGAAAAAATATTGTGTAAAAAGCGTTGGGAAACACCATTCATTATAACTCACATTCCTTTTGCGGAACGAGCGAAACTCGCTTCGCTCGTTTCGCAGAAATCTGCTCGTTACGAAAAATAGTGCTTTTCCCAACTGGTTGCACAAATAACCATTAAACGTCAATTTAAAAATAGTTCAGTAACCAAAGGGACAAAGCTGTAAATAAATCTGTACAGTTTTCCCTTGTAGCGCAATTCTTAGGTCTTCGGGGATGCTTTCAAACAAAAAAAGTTTATCAACATTAACAGGTGGGAAAGGGCTGAAATTTTTTTTAGACAAAAAATGAAAACCGCCTTGTAAGCTACAAAAATGGTCCTTATAATTTTTTTTTAAATCGCTAGTTTTCAAGATAACGAGACCCAAAACTCCCCTCACTTTAGCTGTCGCTCTACCGCTAGAATGCTGCTATTTTTATGGATCCACTTATAAGCGGTCGGACGTATTGTTACATTACTCGGTCAATAATGTACATTTTCTAATCATTCAAAGTTCACCGGAATGGGAAAACCCATACCCATCATTGTATATGAGTTTGGATTCATTTTTTTTTTCTGGAATATTAAGAAAGAGGTAAAAGTCTTTTTTTCACAATATTTTGAAAGTATTTTATTAATTTATTGATATTTTTTGAAAAAATGGTTTGTTATTAACATTTCTTTTTTACAATAAGACCTTAGCAAGTGTTCGATGATCCCAAAAAATTTCTTTCTCCATCTTTCTTGCGTTTTAATAAAAAATTGTTTTGCCCATCAGCATTTTTTAACCCGTTTCCGGAGTTCTAGAAAATCTGTATGTTATGGATTTTTTGACGGCCGTTTTTGCGAAAAATATTTGTGTTGCGAAAAAAAATGGTAAGGACCATTTTTGTAGATTTCGAAGTGATCTTCATTTTTTGTCTAAATAAAAATTCTCTAATTCGCATATTTTGGCAGATTCACATGAAACTCATTTTTGGGACGTTTGGGGGCCATTTTCAGCGGGTTCCCACGTCGGAATCGTGATAAACTTTTTCTCGCTCGAAAAATCCGTGAAGACCTAAGAATTGCGCCACAAATGAAAATTGTACAGATTTATTTACAGCTTTGGGTACTCTCAAGTGTTCAGTTACTGGACTAAAAGTTTTATTATTCTTTATAAAATTTGGTGCAACCTAATGCAACCTAAACGGTGCGTAAAAAAAATTAACTAAGGTTTTCTTAAATGTTGGACATAATTAGTTATGTTCAGTTCATTATTTAAGTTTTTATAGGAGAAAAAATAAAGAGATAAAAATGGCAGGTTTTTTAGGGGATTTAATCTTTGGACTTCAGGGATAAAACATTGACGTGTAAACGCGCGCGGTCAAATCCGCAGTTGACAATAAATTGTGCTGGTATTATACAAACGAACAAGTTAGCAAGCGCATACTGGAAATAGCTTTGTTGAAAGCATCCAATAATAAATTGTAAAGTAATTTTTTTATTTAATGGTGATGTAAAAAGTCATTCAAAAATAATAAAAATAAAATATTACCGATGACATTTAGTGATACTGCTAATCAATAATGACAAAACTCTGGTTTAAAGCTTAGAGTGTGCGTTAACTCGTACCTTAACCGCTGCTTATTTGTAAAATTATTCCATTACTTATAGCTGACAAATTCGTTTAAACCATAGATTGACACTACATTATACAATCGGACCTAAATGATATTACTCAACTGTAAGTTAGACCACTCTAGAACAAAAAAACATTACTTTTAACAAATAACATGAAATGTAAAAATTTATTTACGCAAGGAGCAAGCTTCTGCATTTAAAGGTAACAGTTTTATTGTAAAACACTTACGGTAAAGTATCTTTTACACATTTAAATCTTCCAAATCACATTTAAATAAAATTTTTACCTTTCACAGTTATTATAAAATGAAACAAATATTATAAAAATTGGTTGATTTAGTTTATTTATTTTGCTTTTATAAAAGTATAATAATAAAACCCTTTTAAAACAGATGAACAAATCAAATACGGTCATTTTACGGATGGATAAACTGCAAGCAGCAAAATATCAAGAAAATAGCCAAAACATGGAACAAGTAAATTGTTCACAAAGAAAAGGAAATAGGCGAGCCACCTCCGCAGCGCTACGCTAAATTTGGCACTAATTTGCTTCTATAATTGAATTTTTAGACTGAAAATTGCAGATAGTGTTGGAAATTTTACAGCGGGTAAATGTTTACTTAAATCTCTAAAACCATGGAAAACGGTTATGTTACGATAAACTAAGTAATTTAAAGTATTTTTTAGAATCTAGTACCTTGCGAACAAAAGATCTGACTATTCCGCAATTACAGCCATTTAGGTTGTACATTAATTTAAAACCCTTCAAAAAGATATAGTTTAACTAACATGGCTGTTTATGACAATTTAACAATAACCTATGTGCCCTATAGCACCTGGTCTAGTACAGGGAAAGACCTAAGATGGATAGAAGTTAAAACTATAGTAATTAAAACTAAATATAGACACTCGTATAAGTAACCGCAACTACTTCACTGTTTACGACTTTGCACCGTAACAAACCTATGTCCTAAACCGATACCATCGTTTCTGTCTGCAATGCCAAAAATAAGTAGCTATACCATAGTTTCAACTTTAAAATTATTTATTTTTAAAACCAAAAAACAATAAATAAAAAGGACCGAGCACAACCCTTATGGAATTTTTTTTAAACGTTGCAGATTGATAGTTCACAACACGCTGATCAAAAGTGTCAGTGGGCACGAAACCCGATAACCCCTACAATCCCCCCAAAATCAGGAACATGCATTTGACTGATTATAATTATTGGTCTATGGCCTTACCGAAATATTTAATATTGCAGTCGAACCTACAATCACCCACACAGACAGACTTAAGCCTGACATCCCCCAAACATTAAACTACTTCCCTTTCCCTCACCTCCTCCTCAACCTTCCCACCACCGACCAAAGCCTCTAAACTGATTTACTTTTTGTCAGAAGAATACGTCCGATGTTTCATTACAACATTTGCTGTGTTACTGATAAACCCCACAGAGTGTTACACATTTTTAAATCAATAACGGCCATTTAATTTCTATTGTGATCATTAAAAAAAAAACTTTTTAAACGCTGTGGGTTTTATCAGAAACACAACAAATATTTTAATGATACAATATTGTGAGATTGTACGTTTTTTAACACTTTACATTTTACTCACCTCGTTTAATGATTTTAAGTGGTAATATAAATATTTTTGGTACAGACAATTAGCATTGCGTCTTATGGCAAATTTCAAGATTATTCGATATTTTTGTCCATGAGATAAATTCATATGAAAGAAACAGTAATGAACCTAATTGTTAAGCTTTTTATTAACTCTTTGGCGTATGGGTTTATTTACACTTTGGCAAAAATAGCTCTTAATAATAACAAACACACTTGATAAGGGTTTTGTTTTATTGGTGAATAATAATTGGCCAAAAAAATATTGTAGGAAACAATGGTAACATAGTGCTATTTCGTTAAAAATACTTAATTGTACCTGCCACAAGTGTTTTAATAAAAGGTAGAACACAGCTTAATTAACCACAACAGAAGTTCTTGACAATAACTAATCAAACAATGAAGCAACACTAATAACAAAGTTAATGTGTCAAAATATTACGCCTTCCATAAGTTTGGCACAGACATTTTTACCACATAATTTATAAAAAAATATATTACAAATTCAAACTTTTGTTTTACTAAAAAATCGCATTGTAATTTTCACTTTATAATTACTACTTTTTACACAAAAACAAAAGCCCATGATTCAAAGTCTTACTTTGCTCGTAAAAAAATGGTTAAATATTTAAGTAGCGTTTTGTAAATATTGCTGTTTTTTTGGATTCTGTTTTGCTAACCAACACATTAACCCAACAAATTTTCTTGTCCGATTTAGTAAAATTTGTATAGCCCATTTGGTTATGGAATTTAAAAAAAATAAATTGTTTTATAAAACTTTAAAAAACTTTAATATAATGTTTGCACTAAAACACTAAAATATAATGTTTGCACAAGTCTTGGTCAAGTTGGACTTTTCTTTACATTTTAGCTTTTACAGTTATTAACTCGTACTGCCATCACGTTACCTTTATTAAATATACCTAAAATAGTCCGGGAGGCCACCGCAAAAAACCAAGCCTAGAAGAGAACCGCATGAAACTTTTTTATATTACTATAGACCATAGTCAATTCAAAGCCGCACTGCTGCCTCAGCTCAGCGGGTTCAAATTTCAATTTGTCTTACCTTAAAAAAAAATGGGGATAAATAGGTTTTTTTGATATAACTCAAAAACTACTGACTTTAGGAAAAAATTGGATATAGTCAAAATAAATGATGGGGGATAACCTGGTGGCATGGATATTTTATTGAATTTTTTTGGTCCAATAACTGTACCCATTCCGATCTACTTGAAACTTTAACTAAGATAAAATTTAATCTTTATTTAATTGAAAAAAAATGCCTCCTTTTTCTGGGTGTTATATACCGGACAGAACGCTTAACATTTCTCGATCTCCTATGCTATTATGTGTATAGCTCATCGTTTAAATATTTTTATTATCGATTTAAATATTAATATCAATAATTTTTTTAAGGACAGTTACTCGTTTAGAATGGTCTTAGGAAAATTTTAATCACAATTTTAACATGTTTTTTATATAGGTAGTTTATTTAGTATTAAACTTTTAGAACATTTCTCTAATTAAGCTATCTACTTCTAGGCTTAAAACCATTCTTATTTAAATTATGGTATTTACCCATTTATTTACTACTTTAAGATATGATTAAATAAAAGTTTAAACAATAATTCAACTGAAAAAAGAATAAATAAACTATAAAAAAAATTGTCTTATGTTAAAAATATCATCAAAATTTTCTCTGTATAATTTAATAATATTATTATTTAAATTAATAATAAAAATATTTAAACGATAAGCTATACACATATTACACACAGAAGCATTGAAGATCGAGCAATGTTAAGTGTCCTGCCAGGTTTATAACACCCAGATAGAGGAGGCACTTATTATATTTTTTTTCAATAAAATAAAATTTAAATTTTGTTTTAGTTAAAGTTTCAAGTGTATAGGTATAGGTACAGTTTTTGGACCAACAGAAATTAAATACAACATCCGTGCCACTAGGTTATCCCCCATTGCCTCGAGGCACATGTGTATTAGTTTGTTTCATTTAATAAATAGAACATTTTGAATTAATTTTTAAATGGATCGGAGCTGGTATACTTACTTGTACCAATAAAATACTGTTGTTAGCGAAATTTTTAATGACCAAAATCACTTTTTATCTCCTTTATTACTTATTTTATTAAAAATGTGTACATAACTATTTTTATAGAGCTAACCAAAGGGCATATTTTTTGCCTATTACATTGTTTTCGTAACTCTTTAAGTTTTTAAGATATTTAAGTTTTTATTTTAATTTTAAATTGTTAACATCTCAAAAATTAAAAGAGCTACAAAAAAATTTATAAAAAAAACTGACGTAGTTTTATTGGACCATTTATTATTTTGACTATATACCATTTTTCCTAAAGTCAGTAGGTTTCGAATTATATTAAAAAATCGATTTTTCACAATTTTTTAAGGTAAGAAAAAATGCAATTTAAACCCTCTGAGCTGAGGCAGCAGTGCGGCTTTGAACTTACTATAGTTCATGGTAATATAAAAAAAAAATGTTTCACGCGGTTCTCTTATAGGCTTGGTTTTGCGATGGCCTCCCGGACTGTAAAAAAAATATAAAAGAATCAAGAATTATTATATTTCATTTTTACACTATGGAAACTAAAAAATAAGCTAAGCAGAATAATTCAAAAATTTCATTAAAAAAAAATAATAAACATTTTACGTTTCTAAGTATTTAATTATTTCGTCCGATTTTTATTTTATTTAGCTTTCATTAGGCTCTGAAACAGCTCAATTAATAATGTTTTTCACCAAACCCTTCGAATTCTCGAAAGACAATTTTTAACCAAAAGTAAAAAAATCTACTGTCGCTTAAAGCAATAAGAAAACTGATTAAATATTGCTTTGCTATAGCTAGACAGAATTGGATTAATTAATTAAATTTAAATTTAAGTAAGTTATTTAAGACTTAAACCATAAAATAAGACAAACAGTAATTAAAAACACTTTTTTCTAAGGCGGTTACACCAAACTACTTACTTTTGAGGATCCTGCCCAAGGCTGGTGCTTCCATTTATATGAAAGATTTAGATGTTTGCAATGTTTTAATATGTTATATTTCTGAACATTTTAATGTAAAGTCTTCATTTGCACATTAAAACCCTATGACTATTTTACGAAATAAAGAGACTTAAGAATAACTATTTATTAAAATTGTATTTTTAAACTAAATATGTTAAGTTATTAATTAAAATATTTTACCTTCAACCGTGCGGTAACTAAGGTTACAAACACTATTTTAAGTGTGGTAAGTGTCACTTTACCGCACTAGTGTGGTAACTGTTACTTTACCGCACTAGTGCGGTAAGATCATTTGTACTAAGGACTTTTCAAAAATTGTTTATTTAAACATCGTTTAAGAATTATTACTCTCCACGTAAATTACCTAACATACTGATAATATACCTAAAAATTAAACGTAATAGTCGAGTTGCTCACATTTCCTATATTTACGACTGCCGATTAAAATGGCTTGTTTTTGCGGTGGTGTTATTTTGACAGTGGCTCACACCGATTGAGGTATCTGGTAGTTTAATCAATTGCTAGTGTAAAATTGGGATAAACATCAAAGAAAAATTATTATCACAAAAAAACCTGACGGTTGTAGATAAAATGCTATACATAACTCGAGTGGTATACGGTTTTAACGCACTTAAGTGAATGCAAAACTCGCCTTTGACTCGTTTTGCAAACTTCACTTTGCGTCCGCTAAAAATCTACTTAGCACACTTGTTATGTAATATACTATTATTAAACACAAAATTAAGTGTATAGTAAATTATTACACAGGCTGTCCGACAATATGTTTTTTCTTAAATTTAAAAAATAATTTTATGATAATAATTAAGTATTATATTATTACGACGCTTTTGGAGTATTAGCACAAATATGCAGTAGCTTGAGTTATGGACAGGTAACCGGAGGCTTTTATCCTAGATCATGTTCCCGAATTTTTAAACTATCTTCATGACACAGAAACTCAAATTCCGAAGGTCATAGTAAACATCAACCCAAGATATACATATAAATAAAAAAAAAAGAAACTTTCACGTTTTCTGACAGTCCTTTTACATACATAAGTCGCAATATAAGTTAAAACCTGCTATGGTTGTCCCCTCAGATGGTTATATTTTAGAGGACCACAGGCCATACTTCTACCCCAAACAATGTTGCAAGAACACTGTAACATCATTGTTTGAGTTTAATCGTTATTCTTAGAAATAGATAAATTCATGAATACAACGATGATATCGCAGGACTTGGAAAATGGTTTAAAGAAATTGATATTTTGAATAGAGGGTACAAAGATGCTGAGGAATTTTTAGCAAATGTTGGCTTTAAAATTAAAATACCTATCCATCTTGGAAACTGAAACCAGCTAATGGTCTATAGATCGGATGATGCTCGTGAGAGCGAAACACGTTTCACGTTCTAATTAATATATAACATTTTGACTGAAATCGCGACTTCGAGTTTTTTGATATTTTATTTATTAAATTAGAGGTATCTTGTAAAAAAATTGGAAGACCTTTTCTAACGTTTAAGGATGAAACTGTTTCAACCTCTAAAGGTAAAGCCGAACTATTTGCCAAACAATTTGCTGCCATTTCTACCCTTGATCTTCCCGTTAATCTTCATTTTCCAACAGTTGTCCCTTTTCCTCGTAAAATGTCCGATATCAATTTTAAAGACAAACAGATCAAGTGTATTCTTTCCTCTCCTAATACCAAAAAATCGTCGGGCTGGATGGCATATTAGCAATTGTCTTAAAAAAAAGTGTTACCGAGCTTGTACCAATCCTAACTCGCCTTTTTCGAATCTCTTGCGACACAGGCATTTCTCCGGAGAGCTAGAAAACTGCACGTGTGCAACCTGTCCCCAAGAAAGGATGCAAAACTTTTCCTTCTAACTATAGACCTATATCACTTCTTCTAATTATTTGTAAGGTTATAGAAAAACTCATTAATTCCCAAATCTTAAACTATCCGAAAAAATATAAAATTTTACATGACAGACACTATGGATTACGTAATAGAAGATCAGCAGATATTTTTTTCTCAGTCTCACGCAACTGGAACAAATCCCTTAAGTTTTTTGGTGAATCTCAGTTCGTTGCTTCTGACATATCCAATGCTTTTGATCAGGTCTGGCATGATGCGCTTCTTAACAAACTTCCTTTATACGGCCTTCCACCTAAACTTTGTTCTTGACTCTTAAGTTTTCTTTCTAATCGACATGTATTAGTTATTGTAGATGGTTTTAGCTTCTACCACATTATTGTTGGGGTGCCCCACGGCTCAGTACTGGCATCAACTCCGTTTTTTCTTCACATCAACTATCTTCTCTCGTCTATAATTAATCATATTTATAGTTTTGCTAACAATAGTACTCTTCACTATAATATTCAATTTCTTAAGCCAGCCTTTAAACCTGATTTGAAAAACAAGCGCAGAGTATTTCAGATATCTTTTTCACGAGAGGTTAAACTCGGATTGAGGCGCCAAAAATGCTGTCCAGTTTTAATGCCTCCAAAGCACAGTCATGTTCGCTGTCGCGAAAAAAGTCTGCCAATACTCATCCGTACGGAGCGTCCAATTTTTACAAAACAAACAGTCATTCATTGGTCAGTCAATAACCTTAACTGTCATAATTCACATTACAACCATGCCTCAGCAATTTACAAAAGCTTGGATTCCTCTTTCGAACCAGAGTACTGTTGTTTTCATGTCCAGGAAATGGCGTCTCCTGCAACCTTTAGCGTTCTTAATTTAATTCAAAGAAGAGCTGTTCACCTTATTAATGATCCCACGCTTACAGGAAAGCTTTCCTTTTTGCCCACCGCCGGGCTGTAGGGTATCTGTAATTTTTTATAGGTATTTTCAAGGCTTCAGCTCCGAGGAATTGGCTAGTATAATTTCTTCTCTAGCAGCTTCCAACAGAGCACCACATAGCGCCACTTTTATGCATTCTTTTGCAGTCCAACTTGAAAAGGCCTGAACTTCCTACTTTGTTCCTTCAACCCTGGAGTGTCCAGACTATGTAACCTGCTACCTGTAGAAATTATTTTTTCTTCTTCAAATCTTTAAATATTAGAGTCCCGTGTGAATAAACTCCTACTTACCACACTTAAGACACCCACTGTATGTTAGAACTTAGGTCTTGAACCTTTGTGAACGTGCCAGGATAAAAAAAAATATGAAAAATTAGAACGAAGAGTTGGCTTAACGAAGGTAATAGAAGTCTCAAGGCTCTCAAAACGAATGATAGAGAAAATCCAAGAAAAAGGAATACCCCAAAGGTATACCGGGATAAAAATTATTTTTTTAAGTTCTCAGTATCAAATTGCAAATATTTGCAAGAGTATTTTATAAAGTATATCAAATAAAAATTTAGCGTTTGAGTACGGTTATAAACTGACCATTTCAGACGTATTAGGAGTTCGAGTTAAATCTCGCCCGAGGAACTCAGTAAAATACTAGCTACGCATTTGCTATGAGCAAGAGAATAACTCTAATTCCTATTATAACTGACCAGAATAATTGTTGAGGCATGTTTTCATGTGTTCACTATCATTTGGCTTTTGAGATATGCCAGCCATGTGCAAAATATTGAATACCCAAAAACAACATTATTGGAGAATATTTTAGATTGTACAGAGCGAAAGCTTCTACCAGCTATTGCTAAAAATTTTTTAATATACTCACCGTTATTTAAAAAGTGATAAAAGTTAAATAGATAAAATAAATAAAAACAAAATTTATTTATAAAAAAATATTGTATAAGTTTATTTATTTAAATATCCTAAATATCCTATGGTATCTGTGTACACTTTAAATTTAAAAGTTTAAACTTAGTATATTTTAATTTCAGAAATTCAAAGTCTAGGGTTTTTTAAAACTGTATATTAATCTAGTGGTTTATTATTACCTACAAAAGACCAATGCTTTGCTTATGTCTCGGTTAAGTGATAAAGAACAATTTTGAGATGCCGATATTAAATATACGACCAAGTTTTGTTCATTTCTGAGGAATAAAATAAAAAATATATTTAAATTTTGTGTTTGTCGTTGGGCAGTAAGAATAAACTTAATAAAAGATGTGTAAATAAAAAAAAAATAAGCTCCAAAATAAAACATTAAGGTACACCACATATTATTGTTTTAAAATTAAAAACTTTTTTATCAGAAGGACGCAATACTTTCTATAAATTAAGTAAAAAAATTAAAAAGATTAAACGAAAATAATGTAGAATATTAAAAACTCCAGAATGGATAAGGATATAAAATGTTCTAATCACAGTGACGGTTTTTACCTCGCAATTTTTTGACCCAACATCAAAAAATCGAAAATTTGGCTGGAAGTTAAGAAATAGCTTGAGAAACAAAAGTTAAATATTGCCGATGAATGCTTTTTTCCTAGAGGTCGATTACACCCTTTCTCTGGGGTGAAAATTCTTATATCCTAAATAACTAAAAATGCGATAGAACAAATTCTAAGCCAAAAATCTTCTAAATCTCTTTTTTATGAGTCAATACTTTTCAAGTTATTTGCAATTAAAAATACCGAATTTTCATAAAAAAGTGCATGTTTTTTCACGATAATTCATGGATAAAAAGGGTAAATGAATCTTAGTCTAGGAGGAATAGGCGCATGAGTACCAAAAACTATTCCACCTTAATTTTTTTATATGATCCTCTTTAAATTGCCCTACTAATGATATAAATACATGTTGCCATTTGGCAACCTGGTGCAATATTGTTTAAACCGAAATGGTTTAAACAATTGCAAGGAAGTGTTATTTTTCAACCGGACTTTTTTTTATATTCTTTACTGAAATACAAATAAATAAGTTGTATGACTTTTCACAATAAAGTTAATATTTTTGGAAAACGAATTTTTAAAAGTTCGTAAAATCTTAAATTTGGGTACTTTTGACCCATGAAAAATATATTAAAAAAAGAATGAAATGTAAAAAATATTAATTTTTTTATTTCTTATGCAATAGTTTATAATATTTTTAATTGAGATTTAAAAAAACATATTGTTTATATCTGTTTTTTGATTGTTTTTTACGCGCGCTCACAAGTATGCGTCCCTTACCTTTAAGTATCGCCGTCTCTCGTACGCTGTATCGGCCTCTGTGTCCTGAATCATTATTTATCATTTATCTTCAAAACTGTTACCTTTATAAAAATTCTTATGGAAAGCAATGTTATTAACAATTAAATTGTCTACAATTTGTTTTAAAAAGTTTTTTTTTTCTAAAATCAATTTTTCAAAAGTTATTACAGCTTTATTTTACTTGTGAGCGCGCGTAATAAACAGTTAAAAATCAAGTACAAACAATGATATTTTTTCAAATCTCAATTAAGAATATTATTACCCATTGTATAAGTAATAAAAAATAAATATTTTTTATATTTTATTCTTTTTTTAAATATTTTTTATGGGTCAAAAGTACCCAAATTTGAGATTTTTTAAACCTTTAAAAATTCATACCTCCAAAAATACCGTGAGAAGTCATAGAACCTTTTTTATTTGTATTTCAATAAAGAATATTAAAAAAAAATTGTCCGGTTAAAAAATAACAATTACTTGCAATTGTTTAAACCATTTCGGTTTAAATAATATGGCACCATGCATTTATATATTTAGTACGGCAATTTAAAGAAGATCGTCTAACAAAATTGAGGTGGAATAACTTTCGGTACCCGATTCGGGTGCCGATTCCTCCTAGACTATCTTGTGGATTTTCCACAGGATAAGTGCCAATAATGGGTTCCAAAAAGTTAACTGATTTGGAATGCCTAAGTTTTGAAAAAAGCTTGATTGACTTAGGAAAAAAGGTTTTTTCTGTAAATTTTCTTTTTTGCACTGTAACTGGAAAACCAAGCAACATTAAATATGTAAATAGTGTAAGTATACAAAATTGTAGGTTTTTTTCACTAAGAATTTCTTTTTTTTATTTTTTTCTGGAATAAAAATTAACGAGACATGACTCTTAGATGTTCGCTTAAGAAAACATCTTTTTTGGGGCCCTAAAAAAGTGATTAAACTTAAACATTTAAAAAAATATAGATTAAAAATATATACACACTTATATATATATATATATATATATATATATATAATATATATATATATATATATATATATATATATATATATATATATATATATATATATATATATATATATATATATATATGTGTTAACGGATTCTCGGGTGACTCGCGTGTTACTTCTGTCTTGAAGTAGACAGTTTCGTGGTTGACGTTTCGATGACATCTCAGTCATCTTCTTCTGAACTTTACTGGACGGTGTCTAGATGTTCACTGATGTGTTGTCAGTTAGGCGGCCGGTTTTGTTGGCTCCGAGCGGGCTGTGATTGGTGGGGTTGATTTCGGCCAATCAGCGCCAGTCTTTGGCTGCGTCGTGTTGGTTTGTTTTCTTCTTGTGTACTGCTGTGTGCTGGTATTGAATTCGGGATTTTGTGTGTTTTAAGCAATGAAATTAAAGGTTTCCACGATGCGGCGAGACGTTGGCCATCATCCCGTTTGTTTAGGTTTTCTCTGCGTTTTTCGATTTCAATTGCTTCTCGTATAATTCTTGTCTGAAAATGTTCGCTTTTTTGTATAACTCTGGTGCCCTGGAAGTTGATTTTATGCCCTGTGTTTATCGTGTGCTGGGCCAAGGCTGAAGTTGTTGTTTTTTGTTTAACAGCATTTTTGTGTTCATCTCGTCGGACACTTATTTTCCTATTCGTTTGGCCTATATACGAAAGATCGCACCCTTGACAAGGAATCTCGTACACGCCCTGGTCTTCCAGCGGGATTTTATCTTTCGGACTGGGAAGAATTTCCTTGATCTTTTTCTCGGTTGTGAAAATGGTTTTTATTTTGTATTTTTCAAGGATTTTGCTTATTTTATCCGTTGTTCCTTGGACATATGGCAGAAAGGCTTTGTGTTCGTGTTCAGGCGATTCCTTGTTGGTCTTTCTTCTGGTAGCTTTGCGTATTGTGTCCTTGCTGTACCCGTTCTGAATAAGCGCATTTTGGAGTGTCTTCATTTCTTCTTTCGTGTGTTCTTCGTCTGTTAATGTCTGTGCGATTGGATAGCTTGAAAATTGAGGAAGTCATTTCTCAAAAAACCTAC
Organism: Listronotus oregonensis; assembly: GCA_019359885.1. Taxonomy (NCBI): domain Eukaryota; kingdom Metazoa; phylum Arthropoda; class Insecta; order Coleoptera; family Curculionidae; genus Listronotus; species Listronotus oregonensis. Next base: position 29,124 of record JAHBCN010009848.1, read on the forward strand.
AGCCCTTTTTTGTGAAATTTTGGAGCATAACAATTCCGTCATCTTACCACTTTTTAAACGATGTGTGAGCTATGATAAATATTATATAAGACACATAACGCCCCATATAGTCCAAGAAAACAGGTCGTGAAATAGGAATTTGAGGTTAAAACTTGAATTTTTGATATAAGTTACTTCAAAGAATCTAAAAACGAACTGCAATTTTTTTTTTAATTCACCCCCGGGAGGTGGTGAAAAAAAAATTAAAAAAGTGTTTTTTTAAATTTTGAGGAAACGGTAAGTCCTAGAAAAAAAAGTTTTTTATAAAAGTTGTAGAACGTAAAATTCTACATAAAAATGATTATATAACTTTTTTCCTAAAATTAAAATTAACTGAGATAGGGTAGCTAGAAGCTAGGGGATGATAACACCAATTTTAAAAAATCATAAATTATTGAAAAATTAAAAAACTAATGTTTTTTTTTTAATTATTTATATAATTACCAACTTTAAGAGGATTCATACCTGCTGTTTACAAGCTATTTTCTTTTAAAGAATGGCACCAAAACTAACGAACAAAACTAAACAAAATTTTGGAAATATATTCCAATTATATCGACAAATGAGGGAAAGGTATTAAGAAGTACCATTTTTTTAATTTTTTTTTTTTTTGTTATTGTATAATATTTTTTTTTTAATTCTTTCTCTCATTGTTTACCATTTCCCCATAATTTATGAAGATACCAAAATTTTAAATAAACCCCTAGTTTTTTGACAATTTTTAAATTCCGTAATTAATAAATTTTTGGGAGAAAAAACGAACCCCCATAGATTATGAATACATCTTGGCAACGCAGCAAGCTCATAGGATACCGGCGCGGTGGCATCGGGAGCGATTTTCATGTCTATTTTTAGCAGATTAGAATAATATTTATTATTTTAGTGTGTTAATGTGATTTGCATTTTTAAAGATGGGACGGACTAAAAATAAGGAAAATAAATGTGACAGAAAACGGTTATGTCTATCTACAAGTCGGAAAAATAGACGACTTGCAATGAAAAAACGGTAAGCATGATATCGTTATGAAAGGTTTATAATTAGGGTTGTCATAATTTATTAGAGTGATGTCCGGACAGTCCATCAGATCCTAGGATAAATAGCAGCGATTTTGGCCATAAAAAATAGATTAATTGATGGATCATCGTTTTTTTAAATTCTTTGTTTTTACGGCGAATTTATGGTGGTGATAGCAAAAATTTAAAAAAAATCAAAAACATCAAAAAAAGATAAAATAGAAATATAATATTTTCGCCGCTATCCAGTCGCGAGACCGATTTTTTTTAATTTTTAAGTTGACTTTTTAGTTAATAAACCAACATTTGTATTTTTTTTTTTCAAATTTTTGTGTATTAAAAAAAATAATATTAAAAACATTAAAAAACGATAGAAATTTTATCCAAAAACCTGAAAACCAATATTTTTTCAAATTTTAAAAGCAAAAATGCTATCGAAATCTTTATTTTTTCCTTTCACTACATTTTTATCATAAATGCGCCGTAAAAACAAGCATAATTAAAAAAAAATTTAAAATATTAATTTTCACCTATGGCCAAAAATAGGGTAGACCCCACTTGTAAATAATTACTATATTTTCGTTTTTTTACCTTATTGAAATGTTGGTTCTAGAAATTGGACAAACTAACGAGAGGACGGTCCGATAGGTGCATCGAGTTATGGGCTTCCCACTTGGCGTGCTTATAGTGTGGGTAGGTACCAACCAAACCCCAAATTCGCCAGTTAAAGATGGGAGAACGCTTATGTACCGAATAGTTTGTACGTGAACACGATAACCTAGTAGCCTAATGGCATCAGAATCAGACTTGCGTCTAGACGGTCTGTGGTTCGAGTCCCGTCGAAGATGTGCTTTTTTTTAGTTTAAAATTTTGTTTACATTTATAACATATCTATAAAAAAAATGCAAGAAATTAAAAAATACATTTTACGTGCCTTTATTCATTAAAACTTACGAATCGAATGTATTTTTTTAATACCAACAAACAAAAAACAAACGATCAAAAAAAAGATAGAAAAAATTAAATTACGGTTAATTTATTTAAAATGATTGAAGCAGAGTTGACAACTACAATTTTGCAGTTTGGTTGATACCTACCCATTCTCTATAAGCACGCGAAGTGGGAGCCCATAACTCGATGCACCTCTCAAACCGTCCCCTGATAAGAGTAAAACTACTTGCTGAAAAATATACAGGATAGGTTAGTTGGATCGTCGCCGCACAGGGGACGTGGGCGTGTTGCAGCGCATTACCAATCAAAGCGCTGCGAATAATTTCGCACGCGAGTTACAAACAATATTTTTTCTACAGCGACTTTAATTTTATTAAAGTAAAACCATGAAACGATATTTCTTATTATAATATTTAATGCAAATCAATTTTTAAAAACATATTAGTCGAATCTGTCCCAGATATAACTGCCCATTAGAAATATTATATGTGAAGGAAAAGTATGTAATATTGTTATATAAGTCTATTTTCTGTTATATTATTAGGAAGTATTTTATAATTTGTCTTACTTTTTTTATAATTGCACGTTTTTTAAAGTTTATTTGCTGGTATTTATATTATTAGGTGGTATTATTTTATAATGTGTTTAACATTTTTTTATAATTAAACTTTTTTAAAGTTTATTAAAATTTGCTGTTATATTATTACGTGATATTATTTTATTATTTGTGCAACATTTTTTAATAATTGAACTTTTTTAAAGTTTATTTAAATTTGCTGTTACATATATTATTACGTGGTATTTATTTATAATTTGTTTAAAATTTTCTATAATTGCACCTTTTTAAAATACCCAAAGGAGAAGAAACAAAGCACACAAACATAGAATGTCAGATATAAAAATAGAGCTTAAATTAAACTGGGTAAGTTTTCTCAATAAACTAAGAATGTCGCTAAGACCGTATTGAATTGCGAAAGATTGGGTCACATTTTCAAATAGCTTGTCAGAATCGTGCCAAAATTTAGAAGCATACTGTGTAAAACATGAGCTTTTAAATGATGTATCGTAAACCGTATGTACCATTAAAAAAATGTCGATGACGTCATATCTTTGCTAAGTGTCAGTAAAAATACAAATATTGAATTAAGTTCTAAAGTAGGAGAATAAATAACTATATTGATCTTCGAGTGTTTCCCATAAAACAAGATGGAAGTCCATACTTTACACTGTATAACTTTAATAAAAATAACAAAAATCAATAAAAGCCGTTTATTACCGATGCCCATTATTGTTTGTTGTTTATAAAAAACTTATATGTAAAAAATAAAATACGAGCCTGGTCAGAAATAATTGTTTGTGGCGGTTGGCATAGTGACCGTACGTTGTTGCCAGTGGTTACGAAACGGTGGGTTGTTCGTTCATTACCGTCGAAGCACGATTTGAATTTGATCAGCTGTTGATGAATGCTCTTAATTCTAAAGATTTTTTTTTTTCTCTAGAATTAAAGTTGTTAATTATATAAATAATAAAAAAAAAATATGAGTTTTTTAATTTTTCAATTATTTATGATTTTTTCAAGTTGCTGTTATCATCCCCTAGCTTCTAGCTACCCTATCTCAGTTAATTTCAATTTTAGGAAAATAAGTTATCAAATCATTTTTATGTAAAATTTTACGTTCTACAAGTTATATTTAATTTTTTTTTTCTAGGACTTACCATTTTCTCAAAATTTCAAAAAAAAAACACTTTTTAATTTTTTTACCCCTTTCCGGGGGTGAATTAAAAAAAAATTACAGTTCGTTTTTAGATTCTTCAAAGTAATATCAAAAATTCAAGTTTTAACCTCAAATTCGAATTTCCGACCTATTTTCTTGGACTAATAAACTAATCAAAATGCTTAAAATGCCTGAACGCAAAGAAATTATCAATAGATATTTTGCAGTTGCAAAAAAGGATGTGGTGCTTCTTGCGGCTGCCGTAGGCCAATACCTCCTATACAAGAAAAGGCCTCGGGGCTCCAAATAAATTACGCGTGACGTCATCACATCTAGGCCGGATCATTTTTCCATATAAAATGCATGAAATTGTCGCTGAGCGTGTTATTGACAATCTCATCGCGAGGATGCATTCAATACTGTACTGTTCCACTGACTGAAAATTCCTCACAACATGGTGGCGTACATCGTTGTGCTTGCTATTAAAATTGTACTAGATCTATTACAATTAGACACTGACTATTACGCTATTACTACAATAGCTAAAATCCGAATAATCTATTACATTTTCATAAAAATCTTGTTTAATCAATGAAACCCAACAGCACTCAAAGTCAATCCTAAAAATTGAAAAAAATGTAATCTAGTACAATCTAGTACATTTTTGGGAGCAATTTTAGTACATTTGCTTTATGTCGAAAGCACAACGCTGTTTACAACTTTAGTTTAACGTGAGTTTAACTTTTGCTCTTGTCTTATCTCGTTTATTTTTAAGATTAAATCAGTTTTCTGTTTACCTATTTGCGGGTTTAAAAGTTCAGTATTTTTGTGAATATGCCGTATAAGTGCTGTGCCCCGGGTTG
>JAHBCN010009849.1:0-33717 GCA_019359885.1 Listronotus oregonensis
TGTATCAAGGTATTAGGTTATTTAAAGTAAACATGCCCAGCAAAACCGGGGGTGATCTAATCTTTGAAATTGATAGGATTTAGGATAAAAATGATTTATTTTTTTTTTGAAATTTAAAATAAATTTTAATTCTTACAGTTTTTATAGTTACCCTGGGTTGAAACAGTACGTGTAAAAAAAAACCTATTTTTAATAAAAACTACTTAAATTTTTTAAAAAAAATTTTTGTATATCAAAATTATCAATGGGTAGATTAATTGCCAATATACAAGCGGTTAAAAAAAAAAGGCTTTCTAGCGAATAAAAAAACAATAGTAATATTAACTTCTTGCACACCGTTTATAAGGAATTATTATCTTATTTTAATTAACATTTTACCCATAAAACAATTTTGGGGCAAACATATTTTTCCCACTTGTTTCAACAAAAATTGTTTAAACAATTACTGCCCTCAGCAATTGTTCATAACTTAAAACAATTAAGGGTTTACAACGAACCCGATTTTCATTTTTTTAAAAACTTTGGAAAGCTCGATATTTTAAGTATATGTAAAAAAAATTAAACGTTTAGGTTCACTTTTCTGGACCCAATTTGCAAAACTTTCAATGTCAAAAAAAAATTGAATTGCAAAATTGTTGAGCAGAACTATTGAACAAATTTTAACGAAAATAATGATGAATTATAATAGCATAAATTTTTTTTTTGGCAGAATAAAAAGGTCTTAGGAGAAATCTAACGTTTAAAAAAAAATCATGAAAAGACCTGTTTTTTGCCTTTTTTTTTATTGCTATTTCTCGATTTCTAACCAGTTCTCTTATATAAAAAATTTAGTTACTGTGATATATATTTGTATATCCTGTATAATAATGATAGGTAGAATTAGGTAATTTGAGATACATGTTAATAATAAAGTAGTTGTCTATGTCATTAATAATATTAAATATATAACATTATAAATATTAGTAAATATTATTTATACTATTACAACATGGCGCAGTCGGTATAAAAAAAAAGCCAAGAACAAAAACAATGCCTAGAAGAAGCGCAAGAAAAAATCGAGAGAAATCCGCTGAAAAAAACCAACCTTCAAAAGAACAGTATGGTGTTTCAACTGAAGGAGCGGTTAAAATTTTGGGGAAAAACGGCAAAAATTTTTGGGGAATTGAAAATATTTTTGAAAAACATTTTAAGGAATGCAAGAAATGATGCAACAATTAATACCAAAAAATAGACAAGTCATTCGGTGAAAGATCAGGTGACCTGCCTGGCCAAAGTATCTGGTACCGTGGACCAATAATATTGCCTTTAAAAAACATTTTCCGGTACTCTCTTACCATACGGGCATTATGGGTGGGGCAACTATCTATTTGGCACCAGATCATTTGATCTTCCCGAAAAACTTCTTAAAAGGAAGGCAATTTGATTTTGAAAATCCAAATAGGTTTCTGCTGTCAGGTTATAGTCCAAAAAAAAAGGGCCAATAGGGGTAATTCCCACGAATCATTTTTTTTTTTGGGGTATTGTGTCCAGTATGAACAAAGCGATGTTTATTTTCTTGGCTCCAATACCAGCAATTCTAAATATTTGGTTCATTGTTGAGGTGAATGTACATTCATCGGTAAAACAAATATTTCTTAAAAAATTCCCATCGTTATTTGCTTTTTCCATCATTTGAAAACAAAATGCCATTCTTCGCTCTTCATCTCTTTCCTGCTTTTCAGTTGAACATTTACAATTATTTATTACGGTATTTGGACTCGAACTTACTGACAAAACCTTTATTGAAAATGGATCGAATGGGTTTGGGGGGGAAATAAACTGAAAACATTTCAGATACTGCTCTAAAACTTTTCCCCCGCATAATGCCATTTAAATTTTGGATACTTTTTCGTCGATTAAAAATTTTTTTTAATACCGACTTTCACTGATTTATTGACACTTTTCCTCATGTCAGGGACAATATTCATTTTACTGGAACCTGTTTGGTTTTATCTGAACCAAAAATTTGGTAATTTTGCAATAACATTTAATTGAATAATTTAAGATTCGCTTTTAAAATTTTTTTTTAAACTTGGAACGTGGCTTGTCAGATTGGTCTTTTCAAAAAAATTATCGTACTTTTTTTTTGTAAAATGTACGGGGGAATAATTGACACCCTTAAAATTTACAAAGTCCTTTTTATTAAAACTTTTAATAAAATGAGATGCTTTCAAAAACAATTAAAAAAAGGGTGTGTCGGATAAGAAAATATTTATTTTATTTTGGCATAAATCTTACTAAAGTTCTTGTATATCTAAAATGGATACTGGTTAAAATGATTTATTGCTCCGAATCATTGACATTGAAACGAAAAGTTTGTTATATAGTTTAAACCACTGTGCTATAGTTTTGATACACTTTCACCATTCTTGTAACTTTCAAGATCTCGTTCTACTATGAGAAATAATAATTATTATTCAAGTTCTGAAGCAGTCTGTTGCTAAAATACCGCTCGGTAGTTTAGGAAATCCCGCGATTAAACGATGTTTTAAGATAAACTTGTTTGTTTTAATCTTGGTCATTTTATTCGGGATAGTCTTTGCAGTGATAATTGTTAATTAAGAAATGCTCTTGGATGCGGGTAAATTTTTAATTGTGGGTTTAGTGTTAAAAGTAGAGTGTTTTTAGTGTTTAACTAAAGAAATTGTGAAACTGTCTCTAATTGCATTGCATATACTGGATTATACCTATAAAATTAATGATTCTTTTATTATAATGAAATGCTCTGAAAAAGTACCGACATCGGTTACATTCTTAACATTTTTTATCAGGCAATTAGTAAGACGCGTACTCTTTAAAAGTGATATATTTTTTTTTGAAGAATTTAAAAAATACGTTTATTACTTTTTGGAGTAGTTTTATAATGAGGTTTTTATCAGAAGAACGGCTTCAAATTATATTATATGCTAAAAATGGTATGATATATCTATTTCTAAACCAAGCAGCAAAATTACAATAAACGGGAAAAAAAATTAATACGAGATAAAATATGGTGGTAAGAAACATAACCAAAAATTATAAACTAATAATTTAAATGTTCTATATAACCCCCCTTATTTTTAAACATGATCTTCCCCCTTTTTTCCTTTCCGAGCTCGCCTATATTTTTGAGGTTCCAAGTTAAGACGATTAATTTGATTTACAATTTTTTCTCTCATTTCTTGTGTTTATGTTCCCATTTTAGTAAACGACATTCTTCAAGTGACCCCATAGAAAAGTGTCCAAAATTGTAATATCTGGACATCTGGAGTGGTCAAAGGCAAAAAAAAAAGTAGAAAATCATTCTGTAAAGGATATAAACCAAAGTAATGTGGATAAAATATTTAATATTTCTAGTGCGATACCGGGTCCTGAAAAATTGACAGAAAGGGTGACATATATGCAGTTTAGAGACTGGAGAAACAAATATGAAAATTATATATTATTTCAAGGACTTCGGACATCACTTTTTGAGTCAATTATCAGCATTATTAATATCATATTTTAGTCAAGAAATATTGAATATTAAATTTTGTCTTAAAAATTGATTATAATGTGATTTCGTCCAGCGAAATATTGGATAAGTTAGAAGAATACTTAAAAAAAGAAAAATGGGAGGATTCGTCGTTCTCAGTTTTTAAACAGAAGACGGAAGAAGGAGAACCTTTTATTGCATTTTATAGGGATAAAATAAATTTTTAATGACCGATCCCTGCGTAAATTGTTATAATACTAATTTAAGTGATCAAATAATTGTCCATTTATAACAAAGAGACTCGCAGAAAATGCCAATTATTGCCAGAAAATTGTTCTTTAGAAGATATAGTAAAGATATGTGAATCAGAAGAAATGGTAATGCTGGAAGAAAAAAAAAAAAAAAAGGGACAACTTTCAAAAATTCAAATAAAAGGAAATAAAGGATCAAAAAAAGTGTTTAAAAATGAAAAAAATAATTGGCATAAATCACTAGCTTTATGTCCAGCAAAAAATTTTGTTTGAAAAAAATGTAAAAAATCTGGTCACTTTACAGATTGCTGTCTAAATAAACAAATAAGGTTGAAAAGAAAGCAGTGAACCAAAAAAACAATAGATCATGTAATAATTTCGCATGTCGACTCACAGCAGCAAATCTAAAAGATCTATTAAAGTTAAAATTTGTCCCGTAAACAAAATTTTGAAGAACCAATTATTTGTAAAACAACACCGGATACCGGGGCCGAAGTTTGTGTTGCCGGAGAAGATTTTTTAAATAAACTAAAACTTTCAAAATATGACCTGAATACTCATCAGAAAAACTAAAATTAGCTGACGGGCTCCACTTAAATTATTAACAATGGACTGTAAAATTTCATATGAAAATTTAAGATCAACCATAAAAATATATATTTGTGAGAAGATAAAAGAATTTTTGATCAGCCGAAAAACTATGATGGATCTGAAAATAATACACAGTAATTTTCCAAAACCGATTTTTTTAAATCTGTCCAACATAAAAAATGAGAAAATGCAGGTCAATAAAAAAGAAATTGAAGATTTAAAACAAAAACTACTGGATGAATACAGTGACGTATTTAATAAGTCAGAAAAATTGAGTCCTTTGGTTGGAAATCCAGTTCATATTCATCTAAAGAACACACCATTCCTTATTATTTCATGTCCAAGAAAAATACCAGTAGCCTGGAGGGAACAGGTAAAAGAAGAACTAGATGATATGTGCAGTAAAAGGAATAATAAAGGCAGTAGATGATGAACCCAGTGACTTTGTAAGTCCTTTGTTGTTGTCCAAAAGTCAAATGGAAAAATAAGAATATGCGTTGATTTCACAACGCTAAATCAGTATGTGAAACGCCCCATTCATCCATTCAAAGCACCCTGGGAAGCAGTTTCTGATATATCGGGAAAACCTCAATATTTCTCAACATTTGACGCTACCTCAGGTTTTGGAGTCACTGGATGAAGAAAGCCAAAAATTAACCCATTTTTGACACCATGGGGTCGATTTCAATTTTTAAGGTCACCAATGGGTTTAATAAGTTCTGGAGATGAATACTGTCGAAGGGAGTGCTGCTCTTGCTGACATTCCAAATATGCAGAAGGTAGTAGACGACATTTTATTGTATGACTCCACATTAGAAAAACATTACTCACATGTTAAACAGCTACTAGATAGATGCCGAGCTACAGGTATAACATTAAATCCAAAAAAATTTGTCTTTGCTCAAACCGAAATCAATTTTGTTGGATATCAAATTAACTACAATGAAATTAAAGCTGATCCTAGAAAAGTAGATGCTATTCAAAAATTTCCTAAACCTCAAAATCTAACAGAATTGCGTTCATTTATGGGTCTTGTAAATCAACTAGGTTCATTTTTTTTGCGGAAATAAGCCTGCTACTACTCCTTTAAGAAATTTGTTAAAGTTAAAAATGAATTTATTTGGACAAAAACACACGATGAATCATTTAACCAATTTAAAACATTCTTAGCCAACCCCAATTCTATCACTTTTTGACCCATCTTACCTACTGCTCTCCATACGGATGCTTCAAGATTACATGGTCTAGGATACATACTATTACAAAAACATGACGAAATATGGAAATTAGTACAGTGTGGTTCAAGATTCTTATCCGAAACTGAGTCTAGATATGCTATGGTTGAGTTAGAACTGTTAGAATTACGTGGGCGTATTGAAATGCAAAATATATTTATTAGGCTTGCATGAATTTCAAATTGTAACAGATCACAAACCGCTATTACCCATATTAAATGATAAAACTTTAGATGATATTGAAAATCTAGGTTACAAAGACTAAAAGAAAAAATTAGGCAGATTTAATTTTATTGGAATTTGGAAAAATGGAAAAACGCATGAAATTCCGGATGCTTTATCCAGACATCCCATTCACAAACCTACAGAAGAGATCTTATAGGAGAAGAATCTAAAAAACACATGAAACGCATATAATTAAGCAACTGTTATTTGTGCAAAGTAACCATGAATTAGAAGAAAATGACTTATCAGATCTAATGTTTCAGAATTTAAAAGAATCAGCCAAAATGGATGAAACATATCAACTATTAAAACAAAAAAAATTTCTCTTGGTTTTCCAAGCAAAAAAATGTTTTTAAAAGAGGAACTGAAGCCATACTGGGATGTTCGTGACGAATTAAGTTGCAGATGAGTTGGTGTTACGCGGATTCAAATTGTTATTCCTAAAAATTCCAGAAAAATGGTTTTGGATTGTCTACATGATTCCCCCCCCAAAATTGAACGAACACAAAGGGTGCACGTCAAATAATGTATTGGCCTTCAATGTCCAACGACATTAAAAACATTGTCGAAAGATGCAGTTATGTCAAAAAAGACCCTCCTGCAAAAGAAACATACTTAGAAGAACCATTACCTAAGTGGCCTTTTCATGACGTTTCTGTTGATCTTTTCAGCTATGGGGGCAAAAATTTATGGTTTACGTTGATCGCTTATCTGGATGGCCTACTATCTGTCACTATGGAAATGCATCACCTAAAAATAGCAAAATTATGATTCCCTAAGAAAGATATTTTCCGGACACAGGTATTCCTTTCAGATTACGATCCGATAATGGACCCCAGTTTGCATCATATCAATTCAAGCAATTTTTAAAATCATGGAATCTAATACATTCAACATCTACTCCTTACTATCCTCAAGGAAATGGTCATGCGGAAGCTGCAATCAAGGCGATGAAAACATTACTAAAAAAATGTATTGAAAATGGGCAATTGGACGAAAATCGTTTTAGAGCCGTTTTACTAGAATGGCGAAATACTCCAAGAGTAGATGGACGCTCACCAGCCCAAATTTTGTACGGAAGACCACTTAGATCACTAGTACCTGCACATTATAAATTATTTTCTGCAAAATGGCAAGCTAAAGCAGATGAATGTGACAAAAAATACGAAAACTATCGTCAAAAGACAATTTATATTTACAACAAAAGTGCCAAAAATTTGAACCAAGAATTGATGTTGGAAAGATGGTAAGAATTCAAGACCCTGATACAAAATTATGGGAAAAAATTGAACAAATGTTGAATTGGGAAATACAGAGACTATACCATAAAGTTAGCAAGTGAAGGTTCTGTACTAGAAACAGAAGATTTTTGAAAGAAATTCCGATTTAAAAGGGGGGAAATAAAAGAGAAGAGTTAAAAGGGAAGATGTGATATATATTTGTATATTGTATAATAATGATAGGTAGAATTAGGTAATTTGAGATACATGTTAATAATAAAGTAGTTGTCTATGTCATTAATAATATTAAATATATAACATTATAAATATTAGTAAATAGTATTTATACTATTACAACAGTTACTAAATTTTCTTTTTCTAAAATTTTTTTTCTACAACCAATACTTAGAAAGTTATGAGCAAATAAAGTAGAAAAACATGTTTTTTTTTCTTATATATTTTGTATATTTAACAAGTGTTCCAGAACTTTCTGAAAGGGGAAATATCTCGATTTTTGTTATCTAAATATATATATATATATATATATATATATATATATATATATATATATATATATATATATATATATATATCTTTCTGAAGGGAAAAGTAATAATATTCTTTTCGTTTACTATGTGAGAAAATTTGGTAATGCCCACTAGGGCACGGTACTTATATACAAAAATAAATATTTCTTTTAAGTAGCCACAAATACTGTTTCACAAATTATTATCCATTTTTAGATTTTTATAAACCTACTAAATACAATTAAAATATATAAAGAGAAAAACTAAAAGCTTATAAATTTAAAACATTAAAATCTACTCAACAAATATCTGAAACAGCTATTTTAACTTTTGGTTTGTAAATGATATTCGTGAGTGTTTTGTACCGGCAGTTTGTGTTTAAATTACTTTTAAAAGTTCAGTTCTAACGTGAATGGCCCGAGTTTCTGAATTTCTAGATGATATAAATGGAAAGTTTAGGGTAAATAGACGTTGGAGATTTTATTTTGAAAGTGAATAAATAATAGGTAGTAAAATGTTTTGTGGAAAAAAGGTAAAAAAAGGAGTCTAATAAGTTTTTTTTAAATGCAATTATATTTTCTTAAATACAAAGGGTGTAGTCGGATAACTATGGTAAAATGGTCCCCATGGCTATCGTAAAAACTAGTATGAGTATTAATATCAGCACACTTTAAAAACAGCATATATATACTATTTTTGGCATGGATTCTTAAACTGTTTTCAAGATAACGCGCAGAGGTTGGAGCTGTAGCAATTACTTTTAAAAAGTATTTCAATTACAATTACCAATTACCAATAGTAGTTAATTACGATTACCAATTACTAGCATGTTAGTTAAAAGTAATTGAATTATCAATTAAAACTAAAAGTAATTAAATATTTTAGCAATTATTTTATATAAATTTTCACATATATTTAACACGATATACTAAAAAAATGAAATATTTATCCTAATATGCATGATATGCGCATGTCACACTATACAAACTGCTTTTTTGGCAAGATATCAAAAATTTATTATACCCCAAACATCAACAATTTTTCCCAAAAAAAAGTATAAAAACGATGGCGTTAAGGATCAATCAAAAATACAAAATCGGCGCGAAGGCGGCGTTCGCCGGATTTAAAGCCGCTCGCCGTGTCTCAAGATGCTCTTTCTGGCTGGCCAAATTTCCGGCAGTTTTTCCATAAAGCAAGGTAATTAAATAAGTAACTGAATTACTTGGGATTCGTGAAACTCAATTACCAATTACAATTACATTTTCCTATCATTTGATAATTCAAATACAATTACCTTTTCCGGAAAGTAATTGAATTTAAGTAATCCAATTACTGAAAAGTAATTAAATACGATTTTTTAATTATTCTAATTTAATTACCGACAGCTCTGGCAGGGGTTTTATTTTTTTAAATCGAGTTTTTTCAAAAACCATAATAGATAATAATATGGGGAAAACGCTAGTCCTTAAAGAACGTTTCAAAGAACATCATAGATTTTTTAAATTTTTTAAAGTTTTTAAATGGTCTAAAAAAATAAAAAGATTAGTTTAGTTTATTTTTTTACGTAACAAAGGTACTTCTAACATGACTCGATAAACATAACGGTTACTATTGTCTTTAATTTCAAATTAATTTTTTTTACTAGCGTGTGGAAAGCAGCACTTTTCCGCATGCAATTTAGTTTGGAAAGTGTTACTTTTCCGCACTAGTGCGGAAAAGTAAACCCTTGCAAATTTCCCACTTAAAAAGGTACTCAAAATGTTTTTAATTCTGAAGTTTGAATTAGTATAATTCTATTATTGGCAGAGTATTCTTTTATTTGTACAAATTAGGTGTAAAATCAACGAAATATTCACTAAAAATTAATATTGTTTTAAAAACATTGTTTCAAACATCCTGGTATATATTAAATTTGCTTGTCAGATTTTTAGTTTTGAGTGGTGCCGGTGTCCATATTATAAAAGATCAAAGTCATTAAAAGTCATCGATAATTAAAAGTGTCTTTAGTACATTCTGATCAGTATCGTCGATTTTGAATAAAAAACGTTTCCCATGGAGTCTTCTGACGAGGAATTACCTGAATCCATTCTCAAAGCAGCCGAAATAGCAAATTTAGATTTGTTGCCTTCCAAGTCGAGGCACAGGTACGAGAAAGAATATACAGCATTTACAAGCTGGTGTAGCGAGAAAAAAATCAAAAAAATCAAAAGTATGAAAGAAGTTTTTATGGCATATTTCGCGGAACTTGCTAAAACATGTACACCCAATACCTTATGGTCAAGGTATTCCATGTTAAAAAGTGTTATTAAGATCGAAAAGAACATGGATTTAAGCAAATATTTCAAAGTTACATCATTTTTGAAGAAGTAAAATGTGGGATTTAGACCCAAGAAGGCCAAAATTTTCTCGAAAGATGAAATAGCAAAATTTATTAATGATGCTCCAAATGATGTCTATCTAGCGATAAAGGTAGCTACAATTTTCGGACTAGCTGGTGCGTGTCGTCGAGAAGAATTGATGAAAATTAGCATTGATGATATTGACGATAAGGGGAATCTTTTAATTGTAAATATTCCAGACTCCAAAAACCATTCTAGCCGAAGTTTTGTCATTTTCGAGGAAATTAAAAATGGAAAATATCTAGCTTTGTATAGAAAGTATTCCAGTTTACGAAAGCCCGAAACACCACACAAAAGATTTTTGTTAATTACAAAAAATTGGCTTGTACTGTCCAGTGCATAGGAATAAATACTTTTGGCAAGATGCCCTCTGAAATAGCTGCCTATTTACGTCTTCCAAACCCAGAACTTTACACGGGACATAGCTTTCGCCGTTCCTCAGCTACAATGTTAGCTAATTCTGGTGAAGGCATAACGAATATTAAAAGACTTGGAGGTTGAAAGTCATCATCTGTTGCAGAAGGCTACCTAGAAAGCTCTACAAGTTTCAAGAAGGACTTATCAAACAAAATATTATCCCAAAATTCATCTACCTTTGAACACAGCAAAACGCACTCAAGGCCCATTGTACCGTCTTCTAGCAAGCAACAATGTGTCTCTGTTACCTGTAACGACGACCGGTTCAATTGCACCTTAACGGCAATCTCCAACTCCGCAACTTACCCACAACAACTTGCCTCTGCGATTCATTTGCAAAATGCTACCAACTGTTCTTTTACGATTAATGTTGTTAATAATAATAAGTAGTAATGGTAAAAATAAATATTATCTAATGGTTGTTTAGTTTGACTTTTTCCACACACTCGTAGAAAAAATGTTGTACTGCTTCGCGTCGTTCGTGTAACTGCCGTCGCGTGCGAAAAAGTATCACTTTCCGCACCTGTTAGGTAAATAACTATAATAAGATTTGTACTATAGCCTATTTCCTAGGTGTTGTTTTCAATAAGGATAAGCATACTTTTAGTAAGCGAACACAAGGAATGTTACGACAATCAAAATAATAATAATAATGACAATAATAATAATAATTATAATTTATTATACATGCAAGGTATGTACTTGCTTTATGGTATAATTGTATTTTTAAATTATGATTGTTTTTTATTTAAAAAATCCATAAGACAAAACCAATCACAACTTTTAATATTTTTTGTCGAAATCCAAAATCAAAAAAAACAAAAGTGTTTTAAAACGTTTACATATATTTAAATTGATAATTTAAAAGCGAAAATAAAACTGAAAATGTCTGACTTGAATTTCAGTTTCGTGTTGATATTCGTAAGTATTTTGTACCGGCAGTTTGCGTTTAAATTACTTTCGAAAGTTTAGCTCTAGCGTAAATCTCTGAATTTCGAAAGGATATAAATGAAAGTTTTAGGATAAATAGATGTTTAGATATTTTATTTTTATTCACGTTGACAATACAAAATAAAGCCAAAAAGTAGAGATTTTTTGACAAAAAGTTAACTGAGTTAAAAATCAATATCGCTTATCCCTTGGTAATCTTTTAAACATATTCATTGTCAAAAATTTGGTTAGGTCAAGTCCGCAATTATCTACGAATTTTTTTGCCTAAATATTTTTTAATTTTTTAATGATTTTATTAGCAATTCACTAGCATTTTTATGCCTTTTAAAATTAAAAATGCAAAAAAAATAACAATCGTGTTTTTGAGTCTAATAGTAAAATAACATTTTTTAAATGGAACACCTTGTATGTTGTATCACCGATCAAAATATCTTAAAAAAGATTTAAGAAAGAACCAAATATTATATGTCTTTAACAGTTTTGAAAATATGAGTATATAAAACCGAAAAATAGTTTTTTTTTTTTAAAGATTGTATAAACTGTAAGATAATTATTCTGATAATTAAAAGGATTTTTCAGGTTTGGATAATCCATATTGCCGAATCTATTAAAGATAGATATATCAAATGTGGTATTTTGTTAGATCTCTTTAAAAAATATATTTTTAATGGTGATACAATATAAGGGGTGTTCCTTAAAAAAATGCTATTTTATTATTAGACTCGAAAACATTTTTGTTGCATTTTTTAATATTAAAAAACATAATTGCTAGTTTACTTTTTTAAACAATGTTGTATTCTAAGTAATAACAAAGTTAACAATTAGAATAACCTGTTTAATCAAAAAAAAAACCAAACCAAATAAAGCAAAAAAAACTTCTAATCACCTCAAAATACCTAATTTGTATTATAAGGTCTTCTAGGGGCATTTGATGAAATGTGGCAACGGCGTGAAACATTACTTCCATTGACACTCAAGCCGCAGCCTATGGCACGATTCCAGACGTTAATCGCGGTTAGGCGTATCGCACAAGGTAAATTGCCAGACCGTATGCTGCTAGAATTATTTGTCATTATTAACGCCTTATTGCTTAACACGTTTGACATATTAGATTATTGAATTACCATCGCTTATTTAATACTTTTGATTGTCTGATTTACGTAAATATTGCCTCTTATTCTAAATCTATTTTTTCTCACCGTGAGATTTATAAATGGGGTAAAAATTGGAAATAACGATAATCGAACCAAATGGTACTTACTATAAACAGAATAATAAAATTTTTACTTTCCACCAATCAGTAACTAAAAACGTCTCAGAACTCCGGCCTAATCAATTTTGTATAAGGACATTTCTTTGTAAACTGGGCAACTTTAAGCGTATTTTTATCCCAACAAACAGTCCTCTAGTTAGTTTTTTTCTAATAGAATAATAATTTTATTTAATTATTATCATTGGGCAAACTTAAAAAGCATACGAAACACTACGTAGAAATAAAGATTAATTATATTAAATGTTATTAAGGTAAGTTTAAATAAGAGCCAGGGGACTGTGCGTAAAATTGGGTACTAACATTTGTATTTTTAGATGCATTATTTAATTAAAAAATAGGTTCCTCTAATATTGTCAGTAAAAAGTTCATTAGATTTCAAATATTATAAGTATGAACTTAAAAAAAAATATTTGTGAGATAAACACTTTTATTACCTGGGAACTGTTTTTGGGGACATGCAGGGGACTGTTCTTTAAGCATTTTAAAAACATTTTTAATATAATTAACTTTATTTTATCAAATATTGTACGATGGACTCGGTAAATTAGTTGATTATCTTTTTAGGTTAAGTACAAATTATAAAATAAACTATATTTTTCATATTATATCGGCCTGGGACAGTGAGTTGCCCAGCTTGCAGAAAAATACCTATAATACAATGTAATTTTGTTTTGTTTTTGATGCTTTTTAATTTAATGTTTTTTTACCAGATGAAGTATTTTTAGAGATTAATACGATCGCAGACCTGCGTAGAACACTTTTTCCATCGCGACCGTCAAATCTGGTAATTTTAAACAAATTAACATAAATTTTTAATTCTTACTTTAGTTTTGCTGTTACAACCAACCAACGTAGTGTTAAAAAAAAAGTTTCTAATAAATTAAACATTGCTTTTACCGGAATTAAAATTTTCTTGCTTTAACCTATGTGTCATTAAATTTAACGTGGTTATATTCTATTTTTACTTTATTAATTACCTGCAACTTATAAGTACCTTAATTTTACACAAAAACAGTTTCTTTTTAATGGACTGCCTTACAAATTAATTACAAATCGATTCCTTCAGGATACAAACCCGAAGATGATATCTCTTTTCTAGCAGGATTCGTGAAACGTATAGAAAGTTTTAATAAAATCTAGATTTAATTGTTTTTAAAACCACATTCACAGCATGATAATTTTTAAATTATTTCGGAGTTTTTTAATTGTATCTTTTTAAGCCGTTTAAATTTTGTTTTTTTCAAATACGCGCCATTTCAACGACTTCTAAGTTATAAAATTACTTTTAACAGAATTAAAACTAAAAAAGTCGAATGAATAACAGCACAAAAAATATTTTACTGCTGCAAATACTTGAAGCGCATCACTAGTGCGAGGAGGCCTCTTAATCCTTTTAATTTTAGAAATTCTTGGAACTGTAACAGTCGCTTAACTTAATCCTTAAATTTTACTTTTTAAAATATCCAGGTGTACTTATGGATAACTCATAAAGCTTTTTAATTAAAATTTATCGCAAATAATGTATGTGTATTCTTGTGCGCTACTGTCTTTTTTACGTTTTTTCTGTAATAATCTGAGTGACAAACTGACTGGTTTCATCCTATTAAATGCGTGGAAAAAATGAAAAAGACCCTCGCGCCCTTTAAATTAATTAAGGACTTCTGGGTAATCCTTTCATAATACAGCGGAGTAAGGAATCATCAGCGTAAATTCAGACACTGCCTTCCTTTTGTATAAATAATAATCGGAACCAACATCCCTATCTAATCCTGCAAAGCCTTTGCAATTCCTTGTTACCCCTCCTATTGCGTTACGTAGGCGTTATTTAAGTGATTATCAGGAAAAATCTCTGCTCTCGAGCTGCGTGATCATGACAAAATAATGCTTAAGCTAAGCTGCTATTCGACAAATTTAATAAAAACTTGTATTAATACGCGCCTTTGCCTAAAAGAGATTTTTTTCAATTAAGATTTTAATAATATACTAAAATACTAATACCATATCACAATACAGAAATTGGCTATTTAAAGATACTTTATCTAAAAATAATTTGGTAATACCCATTATAAGAATATATTGGCGCCATTCGTCCTTTCAGGTTCAGCGATGAAAACTTTTTGTTTGAGTTTGTTTTCTTAAATTTTTAAAAGCAGGAAACAGCATTTAAAAAAATCCGAGGAGAGAACAAACTTTAATACTTACACAACAAACTTAAGTGTCTTCCTAAATTTGGTGACAGAAAGAGCATAAGTCGCCCAATATTTTTTTCTCGTTACATTTTCCGATTAACAGAGCGGTAGTCATCATCTGTTGTTTTTTTTTTTTTTTGGTTTATAAGAAAGTTTTTTGGTTGGTGGATAGTGTTTGGTACATTAAATATTTTACTGGGTGCAAGTTAGTGTCATTTGAAATCTCTATGCCTTACCTTAATGCTTAAAGTTTTTCCGTCTTGGAGATATCAACCTTTTTGGGTATTTTCGGAAAATTGCCGACTTTTTATTATAATACATATTTTTATTGCACTAGATTTGTTAAACGATTGTTTATCTGCCTTAATCATTTTTACGGATATCTTTAATGTGCAGTTTATCGAAACTTATTGCCGAATTACTTTTTAAAAAATATGTATATCGTATATCAAACAATTATGCATATACTGTTGTAAAAATAATTCGGCATTTTGTTTGTATTATTTTTAAAAACTTTAATTTTAAAAACCTTTTTAATTTATTTAAAAAAGCTAAAAGTGTTTAATATAAACACACAAAAAGTAATTTAAATATTAAAAACTCTGTTATTTCGGAAAAATACACAAAAAGGCCGATATATCAATAACAGTTCACTTAAGTATAAATTTTCCCATAAGACACGTTCAAAATCAAAAAAAAATCAGCGAAAATTTCACGTTTCCTAGACAACGTGGTATTTCCACTTACTTACAAACACAGAACAATCGAACTTTTTGTTTGTATTATCAATTAGAAACGTCAAAATAAGTCGATTTGGTCATGTACATGATGAAGAAATAAATAAAGTAATTAAAAAAAGGATTTCAGTTATAGTTTAAATTATGTTGCATAAAATTGAAAATTGTATGACAAAAAAACCATTTTAATATTATAAGACTCCCATTTTTCTCCATTCTAAAAATATTCTCCCCAAATTCCTCTCGTGCATAAAAATTAACCAGATAATTTTTATTTAAGCTTGTTATGCAAATTCCACTCGTTTTTCGAACTCATGGAATTATAAATAACAAGCTTTTATGAAAATTATCGGTGGTATTACCCCCGATAAAACACCCTGTATATTAATGTAGTAGAAGACAGCAGCATAATATATATATATATATATATATATATATATATATATATATATATATATATATATATATATATATATATATATATATATATATATATATATATATATATATATATATATATATATATATATATATATATATATATATATATATATATATATATATTATATATAATTAAATATATATATATATATATAAATTATGTTTATAATTTATATTTTTATATATATTTATAATATTATGATACAAAAATACCAGCATTTCAGCTCTATTTGCATTTGCCCATTTTTTTAAGGTTTTTAAATATTGCCAAACCCACTAAATAATTGTTCGCTTGACCACTGACAGCTGAAGCTGAAGAAAAGGTTATTACACGATTTAAGAGGAAATTTATCTTTTGACACACTAAAAAAAGGTGGTGTTAAATTAAATAAATTGTATTAAAAGGCATTTAGTTACCCTTTTACACTAATTCTAAGTCAAATTATGAAGTACAATAGCGACATGTGCTTATTGACACCCAGTATATTATGCATGTAATACCAATTTTGGATCATCCAATAATTAACCAGCGGTACTTTTTTAATTATTTAATTATTGTTAAAACAACTTTATCCTTACATTATCCTAATGTTGTTACGATTACAAACAAGCTTATCCCAATAGTAAAATAAAGTCACGAACATGTTTGTCAGATTAAATTGTTCCACTAAATTATCTTTGACATGGAATCATTTCTGTGTTAATGGAAAAATACAGATGTTTTAATATTAAAAAGTTAATTTCCTTAAAACATTAGGTATATGACAGGCTTAAAATAATTGACCGAAACAATTCGTTAATTTATAGCAGTAACCGTGGAGTGGTTCAATACATAAATATTTTATTATGTTTTTACAGTGTGTCTACTTAAGTTGGAACCATATGGAAAACTTTTTTATTATAAGTTTACGAAAAAAAGTTATTTTTAATAAAAAGTTTTGCATGGTCCAAAATTTAAAATGCAACCATTAGATATAAATTTTTTTAAGCCGTATACGAGATTTGTCAAAAATATGTATTTTACGCAAGAGTAAAGTACCTTTATTTTTTTACAATACAGAAGAATGATAAAAAGTAAAGTTATTTTAAATTAAAAGTTATATTTAAATATGCAATTACAGCATAAAAATTTAGAATTGGTAATTATTTACTAATAATTCCGTATTAATTGTTCTGGCTTGATACAATTTAACGTAATCTAGGATGCACTGACATGAAATATTTGACATTGTGTGTCAGAGTAAGTTCGTATTTGTAAAATTACAGTAAAAATAGGAAATTTACTAAATCGTAAAAAAATAAAAATAAAGAAAAATTATTAGTAAATAATCACCACTCCTAAATTTTAAGCTAAATAGCTATACTTGCATATTTAAATATAACTTTTAATTTAAAATAACTTTACTGTATTACATCCTTCTGTATTGTAAAAAATAAAGGTACTTTACTTTTGAGTAAAATTCATATTTTTTGACCAACCTCGTATACTTAAAAAAATTGATATCTAATGATTGCATTTAAAGTTTTGAACCATGCAGAACTTTTTATAAAGAATACCTTTTTTCGTAAACCAAATAATAAAAAAGTTTTCCATGTGGTTCCAATTTAACTAGACACACCATAATTCTTAAAATTGGGACTATTTTTTTAAAAAAGAAAGATACCTATAAATAGGTGAATATTTGAAAGATTCAATATATTTATTCAAGGCAATTGTTAATTTTTAATTAGAAAACGTGATATGAAAAAAATTAAAGATTTTAGGCATGGATATTTAAATAATTCAGCTCAGGTAATTGTTTTGAAATAAGAAAAAGAAATGGTGGTCATATGTTATCCATCTGGCTTATTGCGATTTACATATTTCAAGATTTTTCTTCTCCAATAGATCCAGCTCTAACGTAATAGTAACTCTGTTGCTGGAAATTTCTGTGTGCTAAAAATGTCGCTTAACAATTATAAAATCACACCCTTAACAATATTAAATAGTAATTTGGATTAAGGTATGCCAAGTACAGCATGTTGAAGGTAATTACCTCTATTTTCTGGTAAATTATTGTGGTAGCAACTTAGCAAATGCACAAGCATTTTAAACTTTAGTAAAATTAAATAAGTTTAGGTAAAAATATAATTAATTTCTATTTATAGAAGACAAATTGTCGTAAAAATTATAAAAAGTATTATTAAAAATTATACGATCAAGCTAGACCAAAAAAACTGACCTAATTATTTTTTTTAAATTCTTTAAAAAAATATATTATATGTGCGATTACATTACAAAAAGTTTAAAGAAGATCATACACTAGTAGAGCGCACCACCCTGCCGCTGGATGGAGTGATGGATTTGTTGGAGCATTGCCTCCGTAGTTCTTACTTCCAGGTGAAAGATGAATGCTACGCGCAGGATGATGGACTTCCCATGGGTTCATCGCTCTTTCCCCAGTGGTAGTAAATATTTACATGGAATGGTTTGAGGAACACGCAATTAAAACTGCACCAATCAAACCAAAAGTTTGGCTAAGATATGTCGACTTTACTTTCATTGTATGGACAGGTAATGACGAAGAACTGGAAAGTTTCTTAAAACATTTAAATTGCCTCCGACCTTGTATTAAATTCACAATGGAGAAGGAGCAAAATTCGGCCCTACCTTTTCTCGACGATCGAGTTAAACAAAAACCTACCCACACTGGTCAATATTTACACCAGAATTCTAATCACTCTAACGAAACGAAACAGGGGGTCATACTTACTCTATACAATCGTGCAGTGACCTCATGTAACAGTAAGGAATCCCTGCAAGAGGAAATAAGTTACATAACTAGGGATCTTAAGCAGAACGGATACAGTGAGAGACTGGTAAAGGAGACGATCGAAAAGTATTAAAATAAGACAAAAACCTCTTATTTAAACGAGACTCCACATGACCAAAAATTTATGACAATTCCCTATATAAAAGGAACTTCGGAAAAAAACCTCAGAATCGCGAATAAGTACAACATTAAAACGGCATTTAAATCACAAACTACCCTAAGAAGCATTCTTACTAAGATGAGACCAGACAACACTGTTTCAAATAATGACTGTATCTACCAAATTCCCTGCGAATGTGGTGGGGTATACATCGGGGAAACGAAAAGACCACTCGAAGTTAGAGTCAAAGAACACAGAAAACATACGGAACAAGGTGAAACGTCGAAATCAGGGTTTGCCGAACACGCTTGGTCAAAACAACACCGCATACAATGGTCGAAAGCAAAAGCTATTCAGAAAGACACCCACTGGAAGAAAAGAAAATTTAAAGAAGCTTTAATAATTGGAAGCAACCAAAATGTATTTAACAAGCCTAGCATCGATATTCCAAATATCTGGCAGCCGTTGCTGAACCGTGAAAAGTCGGTCAAGCTTCGGTGAACAAGGAACAGTAAACAAGTCGTAGCTTTTAAGAATAGTTTTTAGTTATCACTTGAAAACGGTTGGAGATACATCACTAACCGAAACGTTGTGTAACAAATAACAAATAAAGACTATGGAAGTCCAAGATTTTAGTGTTATTATAAAAAGTTGTTTTTTATACACTTAACCTGCCGTGGCCTTTTTTGTACTATTAAAATAAAATAAGTCTTTATTTTGCACTATTTTACGATATCCAAAACTACTTTAGGAATATTTTTTTTACATCTTTATTATTTACAACAACAGTCGAAACAATAGAAGAATAAATTTCGTGGTGTGACCCTTTTTCTCATAAAAAAATAATTACCATTTCATATCTCCTTTCTCAATTACCCTGGCATTTTAATGAAACGTTTCGTTCGCCACTACAGCTGTTTTATTTGATTTTCGTGTTGTTTTGATGTTTTTGATTTCAAGCTTGATTAGCATTCGTTTTGGGAGTAATTCATTCCTTTCGACACGCCATTTCTACGAATAACTTTTACCAATACCACGCCCTTTTTTATTTCGGGTTGTCTATAATTATGGTGAAAGAGCCAAAATACAGTGTATTTGATGGTTTTGAAAACTTGCCAGTTTTCGTTTGGTAAAATTTTGCTCGAGACTTTAATAGAAGACTATCGCTAATGTTTTACATACAAAGAAAAATGACATTTCTAAAGATATGTTAAAACTAAAACACTCCTTATGGATTTAATTGGTTTTTAGTTTTTAATATTTTAATTTAATTAAAGCAGATTTTTTTAAGATGCAATAAAAGAGTCAAGTGTTTATTAACAACCAGAAAGGTCGGACAATGAAAGTGGTAATTTTAAAACCCCTTTTTTTCATTATTTTCAATTTTTTTAAATTTATTTTTAAGCTGTCTAGATACTCAAATGTTATTTAACAAAAAAAAAACACATGAAATTATTGTTGGATATTTGTTGTACGAGAAAAATAAAATAAAAAGAAAACCAGAAATTCAGCCACTGAAAAACTAATCTAAATATGTTTTAAAAACTGCTTACGAAGTTACAAAAATAATCTGAAAGGTTTTGTCTTTATATTTCAGTACCAATTTAACTTCACACTTTTTAGTAAACTTAACTTTCTTTGTAGCATAAAGATTTGTATATTTTAGCATCAAACACTGAAATCTGTTCTTCCCTGCAATGACCAGTCAGTACATGTATTGCCGGCGACCAGCGTAAAAGTAATTATCGCGACTAGAACAATTTTGTGACTAGATAATTTCTAATACAGTTTGTCTACTTAAGTTGGAACTATATGGAAAACTTTTTTATCATTAAGTTTACGAAAAAAAGTTATTCTTTATAAAAAGTTCTGCATGGTCCAAAACTTAAAATGCAACCATTAGATATCAATTTTTTAAAGCCGTCTACGAGGTTTGTTAAAAAATATGAATTTTACTCAGGAGTAAAGTACCTTTATTATTTACTATACAGAATGATGTTATAAAGTTATTTTAAATTAAAAGTTATATTCATATATTCAATTACAGCTATTTAGCATGAAAATTTACGATTGGTGATTATATACTAATAATTCCGTATTAATTGTTCTGGCTTGATACAATTTAACGTAATCTAGGATGCACTGACATAAAATATTTGACATTGTGTGTCAAAGTGAGTTTGCATTTGTACAGTTACAGTAAAAATGGCAAATTTACTAAATCATGAAGAAAAAAAAATAGTAAATAATCACCAATCCTAAATTTTCATGCTAAATAGCTGTAATTGCATATTTATATATAACTTTTAATTCAAAATAACTTTACTGTACAATATTCTTTTGTATTGTAAAAAATAAAGGGACATTACTCTTGGGTAAAATTCATATTTTTTGACAAACCTCGTATACGTCTTAAAAACATTGATATCTAATGGTTGCATTTTAAGTTTTGGACCATGCAGAACTTTTTACAACGAATAACTTTTTTTCGTTAACTTAATAATAAAGTTTTCCATATGGTTCCAACTTAAGTATACACACTGTATAAATACCAAAAATGATTTTTTTACTTGGTTTTTAATTGGAGTAGCAAAAATAGGTACATTGGATAAGACAGGTGAATTATGCTTAGTAAACTGCAGAAAATTATAATTTTAAAAGTTTTTTTTCAAAAAAAAAAATTAGTCGCATCATAAACAGTTTTCTGCGCACAGGCTTTTGCGATTTGACTTTTTGTACCTGTAAGTATTAGGATTATTTTAACAGAAATAACTTGTTTTGTGTTTAAAAATCGTCAACATGTTCGACATTTGATTTTAATAATAAAGTAAAGAGTTTATTTTCTTGTTTTAATTTTTCTTATATTCTTTAAAAAAAATGGTTATTTTATTTAATAAAATTTAAACAGGTTAACTTTTCTAGAAATCGAAATATATATGTTTAAAAAAAAAACTGATTAAAAATACGAATACTAGATCTAAATATTTACCGCGTTTTGGGTTTATATATTTTAGGTGTTGCTTTCCAAAGTATAGTAATATTTTCCAGAAAAAAAAATCTTAAATTAGGAACACTTTTTTTATCTTGAGACAGGCTACAAACCTTAAAGCCGAACTACTAAGGTATCCTGATGGTCTTAGGAAAAATAAGAGGCAACTTACTGACACGAGACATAAAAATTTGGAGATTTGGAGGAACAGGAAAGATCTTTAGAGGCAGAATAAAAAAACGAACATGGTGGGAAGTTCGTGGCCTAACCTGTTGGACTCTGAAAAGATGCCTGGTAGTGGCAGTTTGTGTTACTCTATTCAGAGTTGTAATAGTATATTTTTAGTTTAAATAAATATTAAAGTATATTATAGGTTTGTGTTACATTAAATAATCTAATAGAAATAATATATTATATATATTATATATATATTTTTTAATTATTAAATCATATTAGGAAATTTCAAGTAAAATATCTAAAGTACCAAAATAATATTTTTCTTTGGGAGGGCATTTTAGGCATTTTTAGTCAACGGGTTTGCATCGTAAAATTATTTAATTATTCCAACTACTCGAAGCCACGTCCAAAAACTTTCCTTCTGCCCTTTTACGGATAGCTTCGGCCGGCCGGAGTATTTTTCGCACAGTGCCCTTTTCTGCCTTCAGCAGAACCCCATGGCTGGTAGAGAGTGTTTTGCGTTGGGCATTTCTATTTTTTTCTTTTAACTTATTATTATTTTATTATATTTTTAGGGTGGCAAACCATATTTTTTAGTGTTTTGTCCATAACTGCTTTCTTAATTCGAGTGTTTGTGTTTTATTTTTCCGATGTTCTAAGGATATATTAGATTTATTATTTTACATACAGGTGTGGAAAGTTCAAAACCGAACATGGACGTTTCGCAAATAGAACAAAGAAAACAAATAAACCACTAAAACAGAATGAGATCGAATTTAAACTAGGACATACGCCACCAAATCTCTTAAACAGCGACAAAGGTTGCCATCTGCCTCGAATCGCTGGTCTGCGCTGTTCGACACATTGCAAAGCTTTGTCTCACTTCTTTTACACAGTTAAAGGGGTTGTCCGTTTCTGTTTGACACATTACACTTTATCCCTATGTTTTGGATTTTCCACACCTGTATACTTTCTATGAATGTTGCTTTGTATAAAAATAATCATGTCAGCGTCAGACTCTTATTTGTATTGATCACCCCTGTACGCCACAGGCGACGTACGGCGTTGTAATTCAGGTCTAATATCGGTAAATTGGTTCAAAGCAGAGACTTGACTTATTAAAATATCATTGGACAATTGTAGGCGATTGTAATGATTGTATTAAATATGTAATGGCACTACCGCCGCCATTACATACCTAATACCATCAATACAACCTCTGATGTCCTTCATAGACGATAATGGGATATAAACCCACTATCGCCTAGTTAAGTAATCTTAACAGGACCTCTACTTTTACCTTAAAATGAGACACAATTTCACGAGCTCTCTTAGGCGTCTGCAGACACCCATTTAGATATTGACTGTGTCCGTTCTTCCTTTAGTTCGGTTCTTAGGCTAGTACAAGCCAAAGCAGTAGAATTAATTTACTTTAACCTTACTAAAATACTAGGTAATTACAAAAAATAATTACTCTTGAAATATTTTGCAAAACTATGCAATATACATGAACCTGATTTTAAACTAATTAAAATATTTTCTTTGGGTATTTATTACTAAGAGACTTGACAACGCTGCAAGTACATTAGTCTATTATACTGAAATGCACTTAAAATAAATGGCCTTGTGTTCGTTATTAGCTTGCCGTCTGTATGCACTCTGGGTCATGGCAGGTCATAAGAACCGCGTAATGTATAATCTTAAAAGTGTATGTTTGTGTAATTAGCACCAATGCCTTTTTATTAGACATCTTTTATATGTTGTCTGTGTTAAATTGTTGAGTATGAGACCAAAAATATCTCCGTATTTTTTTATATTTCTAAATAATCGTTTTTCTTGGTAGATAAAGTACTACTAAAGTCGAAATTATACCTAATTGTGATAACGTCGTTTTTGTTTATCTTTGTTTAGTATATTGCAAACAGCGGTGATAACAAACTTTTGAAAAAAATTTGTGTCCGATGATTATTCATATTTTATATTTTTGATTATGATGTAAACATTCTAAAGTCAAAATTATACCTAATTTGTGTAACGTCGTTTTTTGTTTATCTTTGTTTAGTATGTAAACAGCGGTGATAACAAACTTTTGAAAAAAAATTGTGTCCGATGTTTATTTATTTTTTATATTTTTGATTATGTGAAGTATCCGTCAATGTCAATCAAAAAGTTTGGTGTGTCAACTCGTTGTCGAAAGTTATTTTGAAAAGTTTTAAATAATGCCGAAAAAAATATAATAGGTATAATGGACAATGACAGCTAATAATTTTAAATATCTTGCCTTTTTTAACTGCAAAAAAAAAGTCAGAAACGAAATCGCACTTTAAATTGAGGATGTAATACAGCGAGCCGCAAAAGCAAAAAAAGTGAGCCCAACAATGATCACAAATATAAAGAAGAATGGGATAAAATCAGACCAGGATTACGCTTTCAGTATGTCTTGCAACCAAAAGACCACAAAAAACCAAAATTACAACAGATTTGAAAAATATAATTCGAAACACAATTTATTCTATGTACGCCAGAAAAAAATATGTGACATAAGCAACAATAAGACAAAAGTTCAGGGAAAAAATTGAATATTTTGGGTTTTCCATCGACTTCGGAAGAATGTTCCTCTCTGTGTTTCTGAAACTGCAGAGATAACAATGGTCCTGCCCTATATCACAAATGTAACAGACCAAATAGAAAGGATATTGGAGAACCACAAAATAAGAACGGTTTTTAAACCTAAACCCTTAAGACAGCAGAGTCTGAGATTTGCTAAGGATAAAAAAACCCCTTTTGACATCAGGAGTCTACAAAATTCCATGCAGCTGTGGGTCGGTTTACATAGGTTTAACAAAGCGCAGTTTCAACACCAGGCTTAAAGAACACAAAAGAAGTTGTCGATATAGACAAACAGATAAATTTGCTGTGGCTGAACATTGACTTTCACAGGGCAATCATAGGATTCTTTTTGGTGACACACAAGCACTAGATAGAACAGCAAATTATTATCCAAGAATATACAGGTAGGCAATAGAGATACAAAAACATAAGAACAACTTTAATAGAAAAGAAGAAGGCCTTAAAATTTGATACCAGCACTAAAAGATACAAAAACGTTGGCTGGAACGGAACAGAAAGCCACCCACCAAAAATCTAACAAAAACAGAAGCCTTGACAGTCGCAGTAACAGTCAATCTTGAGCCGCCAGAAAAAATACTTTGACCTCGGACCCACCTTTGATGTCTGCCGCAGTAGTAGACGAAACGTCAGGTAGAAATACCAACAGACCACGGCAAATAAGCCCGGAAAACATATACAATTTAGAAAAAACTTTAGTTTTTTTGATTTCAGATGATCCAGCACCTAATGAGGGACACCTCAGTTTAACTTTTTTCCGAGACGCTTTCAAATAATTGCTGCCATTTTTTAATATTTCTTTATGAAAATTTTACTTAAGATTATTTAACTGTTATACTTTAATGTAGTATTAGTTTTAATTAATATATTTTAACAATCTCTTTCAAAAAAATTCGCAAAAATGTACCTGTTAGCTTGTTGCTATTAGTAGAAGCGAGCACCACCGCGTGTTCTCTCCTGCAATTTCAACCACTACTGACATACATCTAAGTATAGCTTATATTTAGTCAATAATTTAGTGGTCTTGGGTAAAAAAAGTTACATTTAGGTAAATATGTTACACAATTGAGTAAAGCCAATAATTGTTTCGTTAAAAGTTCAGTATCGCCTAAAAGTTTACCAATATTTTTGTTAAAGCACCCAACATATTTGGGAAAACTGCAAAAGTAATTAAAATAATTTGAGTATAAAAGTAATTTAAATATACTAAATTTTATTTATCTTACATATAGCTAAATCCTAAATAGATATGAAGCTACCTTAATTTAATAAAAAAAACTTGTTTCCAGAATGTTCTTAAAAATAAGATTCACTTTTTCTTGTCACAAAATTGTTAATAAAGGCTCAAATATAGTAATGTGTGATGCAAGATAATTCCTTCAAGAGTAGGTTTATTTTTAAATATAAAATAGAATTTCTTTGGGAGAATAGTCTACCTTTTTCCGGAGGGTGTTTAAACCACAAAACGTATAAATCGATTTCTAATATACGCCTCAGTCCATAGTTTAGCTCGACAATATTAAACCCTCAGCAAGAGATTTTTATTAGTTTTTAAAAAACCCGCCTGGAAGTCGATTATTTACTTTGGGCTCGGGGCACATCTCGACGAAACAATTCACCGTGTTCCTCAACGATGATTGCAAAAGATAAGCGCTATTGACTTGTCAAAAGTGAAATATTTACAAAATAAAACGAGTGGAAACGAAATTTTATTAGGTTTTTTTAATGTTTGGCTGGCTTGGCTTATGGGTATTTGTAAAATTGGAAGCTCTAAATTATGATTAGCTTTGCGGGACTAATAAATATGGAATACGATGTTTCGTTTTAGCTTTTATTTTTACTTCTATAAGAAGATTACCCTAAAACAGTTCAATCACCAAATTTACCACGGTATTGTTTTTTATTCTATTAAAACGAACTTTTTTAACATGGAAAAAATTAACAATATTGTTTTTAACGTTTTTTGTCAATGAAATGCATCCATTTAAGTTTAGCAATTTCTAGTGACTTGTTTCATATTCTTCATGTAAAGACAAATCATTTAAAAAAATATATATTAATTCTTAAATTTAATAAATATTTTTTTATTTTTTTTTAAATATAAAAATTGACATTTTTAATTTTTTTAAATTATTCTATTTCTAATGAACTTTGGGAATAAAGAAAAAAGTGGAGCCACACATCTAAACAATTACAGTAATTTAGTGAACAGTTTTGTTTGGCATCAAGTAAAATCGTATTAATTAAAACATGGACATTTAATTGTTTATTTGCAATCTGGGGTTGCATTTTTTTATATCAGTGCAATCTACGTAAGAGTAGTTACAATTAGAGATGTGTGATAGGTAACGATAAACTTGTTATCTTTTCTACTTTTTAACATTAATTTTTTAATTGCAATTAACCATTTTTGAATCATATTTCACAAAAAAACATTTAAAATTTAAACAAAATTTGCAAAATAACAATTTAATACTAATACTAATTATAAATCTATTAAGTAACTAAATAAATGTAAGACCTTTTTAAAAAAATCAAATATAACTATATTTTAAGGTAGTAGTGTTCAATTCAAAAGGAAATTATTATTACCAGCAACCAAACAGGATTTTATAGTCATTAAAAATAGTTTAAAGATACTACATAAGACGTTATATTAAAAAAATGTATTAACTTAAATAAACGGTGTGTTTTTTAAAAAAACGAGAAACCTGGTTCAAAATAAAGGGAAATTTACAATTCTAATTTTTATTTTCACACCCGGTATCTTAAAATTGGGCCGTTTTGTAAGTCCGAGAATTGTGCAACTTAAAATGTAATATTACATAAATGAAGTTAGTTTTTTTTTGTATTACAGTTTTTAATACTGTGATAAAAAACAAAGTTATTTGTTTCATTGAACTTCATTAGTATGTACTATAACAAAGTAACAAATTACTCAATTTGGTATTTAAAATGTAACAGTATATTCAAACCTCACAGGAAAATCATGTTACTTTATTTTTATATATACAGGGTGTTCGGGTATATATACAGGGTGGTACGGGCTAATATGTCCGAAGTTAGTAAATATAGAGAAAGCAAATTTTGGCGAATGCATACGTACAAAAAAATTTACTTCTTTATGCATTTACAATTTTTTCACCCTTGCAGGAGTCGCACCTAAAAATCTTAAATGGAACCCTATGTCGATATGTAGCCCATTTTAAAGACCTTTATAAAAAAAGATTGCTGCACAAACTAAAGGTCTGTAAAGTACGTAGCATCCGAATAAAACGTTTTAAATTTATTCAACAAAAAATAAGTTTATTATCACGTTTTGTAAATAAATAAATAATAAAATTTTCTTTTACGATATTCTTCTATTATATCTTTCCAGCACTATCCGTTTATGCTGTTTAGTTTGACAGTAACATTGAAAAGGCATTAATAAATTTTGTGATTTTATACGTCGATATGTTTCGCGCAAATGAAGACAAAGTTAAAATAATTTTTTTGTATAGACAAGCTAATTAAAATTATTATAAGGAAGCAAGATTGTTTAATGATATTTTTCCAGACAGACCAGTTTCCTAGTTACGTGAGAAGTGTTGTGCAAAATTTCACTTCAACGTTTAGCGTAAAAGTCGCTCCAAGATCTGGTCGCCCGTCGCGCATGAAATTTTACACAAACATAAATGGTATTCCTATAAAGTTCATCTTGTACAAGAACTTAGTGAAGATGACCCAGAACAAAGGCTGCAGTTTTGTAAAACTATGGAACATTTAATTGCTACACAACAAAAGGTTTAGTTAATCGACAATTGTTGATACTGAAGTGATTAAAATCTTCGATGGATTAAAGAAGGCCATACACAAAATCCTAAGAAATTAAACATATGGGCCGTAATTATCGGCAATACGGTAATTGGTCCTTTTTTTATTGAAGAAAATCTTACCGGACAGTTATACTTACACCTGTAATAGTAGCTACTATTGAGAATGATGCTTTTGGTTACGATCCAAGTTTTCAGCAGGATGGCTCACCTCCACTATTTCATTTAACTGTTAGACAATACCTAGATGAGAAATTTCCTGGTTGCTGGATTGGGTGTAGAGGGTCTATTGAATGGCCACTAAGATCCCCGGACCTCGCTCTCCTTGACTTCTTCTTAAGGGGTTATGTAAATAAGAGATTTTTGCAACAAAACCAAAAAACTTGCAAGAACTACGACAACGAATCACTGGTATGAGCGCCGCTATAACACCACAAATTCTGACAAACGTAAGACCAGAATTTCAAAATACACGTTATCATTGTCAAGAGGTTGGTGTTAGACATTTTGAACATCTTATAAAATAAAAATTGAAACTGTTTTTCTTCGACTGGTTTTTATTAATAATTCCTTATTTATCGGGAACGTGTGATCGTAGAGACCTCTAGTTTATGCAGCAATGTTTGTTTCCTAAAGGCCTTTAAAATATATTAGCGACATAGGATTCCATTTAAGAAAACTTGTAAATGCATAAAAAGTAGATTTTTTTATACATATACATTCGCCAAAATTTGCTTTTCTTATAATTACTAACTTCGAAGATATTGGCCCATACTAAGACTTTTCGGACACCCTGTATTTTTTTCATGTTAAGGCACAAATAAACTATTTATTATTATCGTATTTAAAATAGTTTTAGCACGATCTTTATCCTTTCCTATATCATCAAACAAGGACAACACCGATGGTTTAAGTAGTCAACAAAGTACGTAATTTTACGCTTGGATTATATCGGCGTAATTTTACGCTATCTGTATTGCATTAGGAGAGTAAGCTAATATTTTGAGAAAAATATCATTTCGACCAAATCCGGTTTAAATTTTAGTGTGTCTAGAGACTTTTATTAGGTCTCCGACCGTGGGGCTTACGGGGACAAATCCTCTACCCTAATAAAACTTTACCTTTGATATAAACGAAAATATTAAATATGAAACCCTACATGGAATAAAAGTAATATCATGGTCGTGTGACTTTATCTAATTTAGAAAGTTTATGTTTTATAAATAAAGGGAGAATTTGTTTTACGGAATTGGATAATGGTCAACTGATGTAAAAAAGTCTTATTAAACATTGTCGTCTCAGAGCTGGTACCCACGTTGACTAACCTGCACGATATAAAGCTACAATTTTGTGTATGATTAAGGGGGTATTCTAGTTTAAAAAGTTAAAAAAATAGTTTTTTTCAATAGTTTAAATATTTAAGTATATCTCCTTAAAAGGATTTGTGGAAATTCGAGTTATTTTAAAAGTTATAGCTAAAGCTGTCGTTCGGCGCAATTAAGCTAGAATCGAAAGTTCTGAGTTTCTAGCTTCAAGTGCTCCAACAGAACGAAGAAGTGCTCGCCTTTCGAAGAGAAATTCGTTAAATATTTAATTTGAGGTAGAAGAAAGCCCGATATATGCAGCCGAAATCCCTGATTCAAGAAATGTAAGTAATATGTACTGCTGTATCTGTTATTCTACCTGAAACTTAACTTACAATTTTAAACGCGTTTTCCTCAAAACTATTTTTTTAACGTTTATCACAAAGTCTCAAGTTTTAATTGAACAATTTTCTTAAAAGTTAGCACGAATTTTCTTTATATATCCCTCTATGGCAGAAACCAACAAAATATTGAAATTTTCAATTTTTACAGATAGAAATTATATTTGGTACTTTTGTATTATACCGACCACACTCCTTTGGGAAACAAAGAAACTGAAATAGAACTAACCAAATTTTTATTGACCAAGGACTACCATTAATCTGGTAATCAAACCAACCAAAATCTTATGTTGCTTTCCCAAAATGGTGTTGTGGTATAATACAAAGTTAAATAGCTAATTTTTTTTAAATTTTTGGGCCCCCCCCCAAAAAAAAAAATTTTTCCCAAAAAAAAAAAATTTAAAAAAATTCGGGAAAAAAAAATTTTTTTTTTTTAAAAATTTTTTTTAAAAAAACCCCCCCCCAAAAAAAAATTTTTTACAAAAAATTTTAAAAAATTTTTTTTTTTAAATTTTAAAATTTTTTTGGGGGAAAAAAAACTTTTTTTAAAAACCTTTTTCCCCCCTTTTAAAAATTTTTTAAAAAACCCCTTTTTTTTTAAAAAAAAAAATTTTTTTTAAAAAAAAAAAATTTTTTTTTTTTTAAAAAAAAAAATTTTTTTTTTTTTTTTTTCCCCAAAAAAAAAAATTTTTTTTTTTTTAAAAAAAAAAAAATTTTTAATTTTTTTTTTTTTAAAAAAAACCCAAAAGGGGGTTGTTTTAATTTTTTTTTTTTTAAAAAAAAATTTTAAAAAAAAAAAAAATTTTTTTTTTTAAATTAAAAAAAAAAAAGGGAATTAAAAAAAAAATTTTTAAATTTGGGGGGGGGAAAAAAAAAATTTTTAAAAAAATTTTTTAAAAAAAAACCCCAAAAAAATTTTTTAAAAAAAATTTTTCCCCCCTTTAAGAAAAAAAGGGGGAAACCCCAAAAAAATTTTTTTTTAAAAAATTTTTTTAAAATTTTTTAAAAAAAAACCCTTTTTTAAAATTTTTAAATTTTTTAAAAAATTTTTAAATTTGGGAAAAATTTTTAATTTTTTTTAAAAAATTTTTTTTTTTTAATTTAAAAAAAGTTTTTAAAATTAAATAATTTTTTTTAAAAAAATTTTTTTTGGGGTTTAAAAAAAATTTAAAAAATTTTTTTTTTTAAAAAAGGGTTTTTTTTTTTTAAAATTTTTTTTTTTCCTTTTTTTTTTTTAAAAAAATTTTTTTTTTAAAAAAATTTTTTTGGGGGGGGGGGGAAAAAAAAAAAAAATTCCAAAAATTTTTTTTTTTTAAAAAAAAAAAAATTTTTTTTTTTTTTTCCTTTCCCCTTTTTTTAAAAAAAAAATTTTTTTCCGGTTTTTGGAAAAAAAATTTTTGGAAAAAAATTTTTAAAAAATTTTTTTTAAAAATTTTTTTTTAAACCCCAAAAAATTTTGGGTTTCCCCCCCTTTTTTTTTTTTTTTTTTTTAAAAAAAAAAATTTTTTAAAAAAAAAAAAAAAAAATTTTTTTAAAAAAAATTTTTTTTGGGAAAAAAATTTGTATAAATATGGTTTCCTGCCTTGCTTAGTCTCGTCTATCAAAAAGACGATAAAAGACAAAAATAAATGTAACATACTCACAAAATAAGTTAATCCTATACTGCAAGAAGACATACCTGAAACAATAAAAAATATTTTAAGTAATGTTGCAACCAATAATTTTTTAAAAAAAATATTTACAATTTAAAAGCCCAAAAAAAATTTTGGGAAACCCAAATTTAACATATTAAAAAAAAAAAAGAAGCTAAAAACCCAATTTTAAATTTTTTTTCGCCTATGTACAAAAAGTTTTTTTTTTTTTTAATTAAATCATTTTAAATTATTAAACTAAAGGGAAATAACCCCCCTAAAGTACTCGCCTGTAAACATTTAATAAAGGGCATTTTTAACTTAAATAAAGTTATTTTTTGGGCATTATTTTTTAAAATAGTTATATTATTTTTTAAAAAATTCTTATTTTATACCCAAAAAAAAAATTTTAAACTCCTTTTGGGAAAATTAAAAATACAACAAAACTAATAAAAATAACCTATAACATAAAATTTACATACAACAAATTTATTTTTACCAAACATTTAGTTCAAAGCTGTAACTTTAAATATTTCCGTCATGCAAACCCTGACCAGGGCAATAAAAATTATTTTTTTGACTGGTTTTGAATATCATAAATTTATGATAACCGTACTAACAAAATAAGCTGACAAAAGCTGAAAGCAAAAGTAAATACATATCTACGAATGCATTTTATCTATTCTATGTTTGTTAAACATATAAAGCTGCAAAAAGATAAAAACTGTAATTTTCGCCATAAAGTTGAATGAACTGTAAATGCTGCATATTAAAAGAACAATTCCCATAAAGTACTTTATTTTTAGTCTAAAAAAAAAGGAGAAAAAAAATACGTATAATACAGTAACTTTTGCTGCTTTTTAATATGTTGATTAACTTTTTTTAAGGATATCTGATATAAGGTATCACGAAATGATTAATTTTTTAACTCATTAAAGACACCTATGTAAAATAAAAGTCAAGTTTTTATCAAAAAATTTTGGCCCTTTAAAGTACTGATATCAAATTTATAAGAGGCAAAAAACCAGGAGGCTCCCTCGGGTGAAATCAAAACGGCTTCCAGGAAAGAAAAAAAAGCATAAGTTCTGTTTCCAACTTTTTTAATTTTTTTTTTTTGTCTATATTAATAAAGTTTTTATTATTTCCGACATTTTTTTAATAAACAAATCAGTAAAAAATTGAAAAGTGTGAAAGAGTGTAAGAAAATTGTCGACAGAAATTGGTCTAATTTTTTACCAGTACTTTAGGAGGACGAGATTTTTAGATGGAAATTTGGAGGGGGGAGGATCTTATATCTTTTTTTTTTAAAATACTTTTAGACTGAATATGAAGTACGAAAATTGCTTATTTTAATATATCCTAAATCGCGCCCGGGTTTCTGATAGGTAAAATGTAGCAATTTTCTTTGTTTGTAAATAAAAACTTGTTATTTTAAATTCTAAAAAAAAATTTTGAGCTTAGAAACTCAAGTTTAATCTAACAAACTTTTAAAAAAACCCCCCCAAATATACGCCATACCCGCCCATGTTTTAGAATGTTTTGAGTAAAAATGTGCAGTTTTCAGTTTTTCTTTATTTATCCTTTAAAACCATTACATACCAAATTCTTTAAAGCTTCTACTTAAATTGAAAGTACCTCATTATTTGATAAGTTAATGAGTGAGTAAGTTAGTCAGTTAGGGGGGGAAAATGGGCGATTTTTCAAGACCAAAAAATACTTGTCATTCTCATTTTTTTTTCAAGTAATTAAAATAATTATGTAAAACTTATACGTTTATTTTAAGAGGCCAAGGTTATAATAGGAAGAAATTAAGCCAAAATATTTTTGGGAATATACAGATTTTGCGTCAGGCCAGAACTTTGGGCCCGGCGCACTACCATGCACCTAGATAAAAACTGACGAGGTTTAAT
>JAHBCN010009850.1:0-33698 GCA_019359885.1 Listronotus oregonensis
TGGTGAATGTTTAAGTATTTCTTATAATGGAATCTGAAATAAATTCGGTTCCCTACCTCTTAGAGAACGGTCCCTTGACGTTTGAACAGAAAGTTTTAGTTAAACAGAATGGTCGATCTACCTGATTTAAATATAAACTATTCAAGTTCAAGTAAAACTAGAACATATAATAGGGTGTTCAACAAAAATATTTACGATAAATATAAGTGGATTTGTGGTTGT
Organism: Listronotus oregonensis; assembly: GCA_019359885.1. Classification (NCBI taxonomy): domain Eukaryota; kingdom Metazoa; phylum Arthropoda; class Insecta; order Coleoptera; family Curculionidae; genus Listronotus; species Listronotus oregonensis. The sequence goes on from JAHBCN010009850.1 coordinate 223, forward strand.
CCGGTCACAAATAAATTGTTTTGTTTTGTGTGCATATTGTTTAGGAACGAAATTACAGCTTGGACTCGATGCTTGACAGTGGTAAATTAAAAACTTAACTAACAACCAACTGTGTTTATAGAAACTTACTAACTCGCAGATATTATTTGTACAACATCAATGTCAACAAGTGAATGCGAAAGATGTTTTTCAACATTAAATCGCATAAAAACTTTTTTGAGAAATACAATGCTGCAAGACAGTTAATGCCCTAGCTATTTTATCAATTGAAAAAAAATTATACAATCTATATCTGACTTTGATAATAATCACACTTTTTTCTATTATATTTTTTGTGCCCCCCCAACAATAAATCTCATGAGCCGCCACTGCATAAATCGATTTAAAGGTAGATATCGTTTCGATATATTGACACAAATTTCAACTTCGCCATTTTTGAAACAAAACACACACATATAGTCCCTTAGGCGTTCAATGTTTTACCCTATAGGATTTCTAAATCAGCTACGTTTTTGGTATTTGTTGGCCCCCTATACTTTTAAAATAATAACCTATCGAAAAGTGCTTGGGACATAAAAATTCTACATGAAATAAGCTTTTCGAATATGAAACACTCGTTAAAATCTGTCAATCCATTTTCCAGTTATAGCTTTTAAAAAAAAATTACTACCAGAATTTGACGTTTAGAAGTGTTTTGCAAGCCAGAGATCCTCAATTGAAAAACTGGCATAAATGTCTAGAGATATTGATATGACCTTGGTAACAACCCATATTATAACGACCAAAAAAAATTACCACTGAAATGGGACACACTCGAACTTTTTGTTTTTTGCAGCACTCCATTGATCACCCTGCACATTATGATAATAACTATCTTACTAAAACTAAATGCAATACAGCTTAAAGTAGAAGAAATGCGGTTTTAAAATTCGTTTAGATATTCAAAAAAGTTAATTTTTAAAAAAGTTACAGCAGATTGAAAATGAGTCTAAAAATTAAATGGTACGATCCTTTTGTTGAGCAGTTTATTATAATTCTTTTTATTGTAAAAAATTACTGAGTTAACTTAAGAGCAGTATTTGTTTACCAAAATAATAAAAAAAATAAAAATTTTTTTGTTATTCTATCAAAGATCCGTGATCTAATAACAAATAAGTTTGTGTTTTTTTTGTTAAGAAAATTTTTGCCGACGGGCACCCTACAAATCTTTCCATAAATGGAAAAATAAATGTCGTAGACATGCCAATTATAAATAAAGATATTTTCATATCTGACCCAAAAAATCTTAATAAAAACGTATGGGAATAATTTTTGTTAAATATTTCCACCCAACACAATTGTTAAATGGTCCTTTTTGACCTCTTGTAAGCATAATTTCTCCGAAACGGCTTGAGTAATCGGGCTCCAAATTTTACATCTTCTTAGATATATTCTCTAAGTAGTAATCATAGAAATACGATTTCTAATAATTATTTCAATTTTTTAAACAAAATAAAATAAATTTCTTCAAAAATCGCAATTATTACTGTTTTTGAGAGGCCGTCACTTTGCCAAAAATTAAAATTTTGACTATTTCTTCGATTAACACCTGTTGTCATCTATCCCATAAATATTTTATTTAACATAACCCAAGCCAAAGATATCTTGCTTACCGCCGGACACCTTTTTTAAGAGGACCTTCAGAAGATCGTCTGCAATAAATCTAGGTATAGTTTTTTTCACGATCTAAGAAACTAACTTGACTTGACTTAGACTTGGAATGTAATAAAACCATGAATTTACCGTGCAGGGCCGCACTATACCCGATGAAAAAGATAAAGTACTAAGTAAATTAATTTTTACAATTTATTAATTCTACTAATGTGTAAAGTTGGTTGGGAATTTAATAAACAAAAAAAAATTGCATTAATACTATATTTTAACAGTATATAATACTTACAATTAAGAACAAAATAAAACACACCATCTCTTATTCTAAATCAATTTCGCTATCACTACTATCTTCCAAATAAATAATAATTATTTTTACAGGTTTTAGGCTATTTATATTTATTTACATAGAGCGATAATAATTTTAAATTTTTAACGTGTTCAGTACAGTTTCTCCAGTTTTTAACGGTTACATATTCGACTTTTGTTTTAATCGGTACAATCACACTAGGATTTAAAGTTGGTGTATTATTGTGCGCCTGTATATTAGACTTAAGTTTATGCCATATCAACTCAATCGGATTGAAAATGCAGTAATATGGCGGAAGCCAAATAATTTCGTGACCTGCTACCTCTGCAATTTTATCGCAAACGTATTCTTTTTTTGAAATTGTAACATTCTCAAACCTCTAACAATTGCTGATATATGTAACGGTACGACAAAAAGTCTTGTATTTTTTTTTTGCTGTTGGAACTTGGCACTTTATTCAACTAGCGACTACGGTAGGATGCATTATCCATCACAATACTCCTCTTTGGTGGTATATTCGGTAATAATATGTTTTGAAACCAGTCCTCAAAAACTTCAGCAGTTGTATCGCAGTAGTTATCTAAGCTGGAATCCTAAATGTTTTTGGCTGCCAAAAATAAACAGTTTGGTACTCAGCCGTCTTCTGACCCCGCATTAAAAATTGTTATTCTTTTACCTTTATTTGACGGAGCTTTAGTGTGACATTTTTTTGATTTATCAGTCCATCCTTTACTTGGTGTGTCATGGGTGTCATACCCTGTCTCATCTAGGTATATTATCGTTCGATTTTCCAATCTAGCCTTATTTAGTTTTTAGATATTATATTCTAAGTTGTTGCAAGCGGTGTGATTCCATTAGAACTTGATTTTTGTCTATTTTTTTAAATAAAAACCCTAAACGACATAGACTACGCCACAAGGTTGTGGAGAACAATTTATGTCATAATGATCCTGGGATAGCCTCGCGAAAAACGATAAAAATGGGGAAACTTTCTGCTCTTCGTACATCTTAGATAAATCAAATCTTCATTGCATGAATCAAGATTTTTGGTACTTTTCTCGGCTTAACAATTATTAACAATTTTCCCCTGTATTTTGAGAAGCTCCCGTTAAAGGTGATGTTTCCTCCAATTTTAACAATTATTTTTGCTTAATGGGGCAAACATTTTCGACTATTCCTGAAAGGGCTTTTGCACTGGACCTTTTCAAACAACTATCACCGCAGAACTTAAAACTGACAGTAATTCAGAAATATAGATTTCTTTTAAACATATGGTATATATATATATATATATATATATTATATATATATATATATATATATATATATATATATATATATATATATATATATATATATATATATATATATATATATATATATATATATATATATATATATATATATATATATATATATATAATATTATAAAAAAAAAAAAAAAAAAAAAAAGGGTGATTTTAAGTTGGCGCTTTTTCACTGTGTATAAGACTCATTAAAATATACAAAACTTTTAATTTCATTTCGGTGACCACAAAACTAAACTCGACGAGGATTGTCTTTGGCTGAAGGGCTTGAACACCTTGAACGAAAACGGGATACAACTGATTTTACCGCAATGTTGTCCACCTTTTTGAACCTCTGACCTAACTTGTAATCACTCAAGAACTTGTTGTTGGATCAGCCCGCAACGGAAACCGTCACACGTACAATCTCAAAGCAGCGGCCGTAGATTGACAAAACTCTTTAAAAAATCAGCAATATATCCACGAATTCATGGGATTTCGTATTGTGCCTTTTTTGCGATTTAACAATAATTCAAAATAAACTATCACCTCGTCGGGGTAAAAGCCAAGCGCCTAATTTTTAATGCGTGATTAACAAAGGCAAAAAATAAAGGAAAAATAAGAAATAAACTATTTTTCTAAGGCCCCACTAGACACATTTTCAAATAGGTTTATTAGCTTAGTTTTTTTTGGTTTTTTTAAAAAAGTTATTTAAAAAAAGTTGTTTATGTTAATAATTTTACAGATTATTTTACAATTTTTGAAAACCCGTGGAAATATTGAAATAAGTTTTTCCACGCAAATGTATTATTATAGGTCACATTTACATGTTTATTTTCTAAGGGACTTACATCAGTGGCGTTCGTGCAGGTAGGTTCTTTTTTTATCGAAAAAAAAACTGTACGCCACTGGTTTTTGCAAAAATTAAAAATTGTTTTTAAAGCTGTTTAATTCTGCTTAAAAGCCTCCAGGACTTTGCTGCCCCTAACTTACCGTTTTGAAATAAAAATGTATTTATCAATTCATATAATAAGCTGTTTTCCCGGAAGGGTCAGAAGAAATATTCGAATACGATTTACGCATGCATTAAAGCAGGGGGAAAGCCATTTCCACATTTGATCTAAAGTTAAAACAAATATATTGTTCCTGAACAATTAGTATAAATAAAATATTAAAATTATAAATAATTCGGGAAACAGCTAAGTGTAGTTTTTATTTTTATTTCGAAAACGGTGAGCCAGAACAAAAGAACGGCATTATGGCAATATTTTTTTTTGCGAAAACCAGTGGCGTACAGTTTTGCGCTAAAATAAGGACGTTCTGCCGGTAACCCCACTGATATGGGGTTTTTAAAAAAAAACAATTTTATCGTAAACGTAACCTATATTTATACATTTGCGATACAAAAACTCATTTTAATATCTTCACGGGTTTTCGAGAAATGTAAAATAAACTATAAAAAAAAAAAACTTTAAACACCCCGTATCATAAAAACGAAGCATTTCCGGACCCATGTTTATATAAACTTTTTTTTATATTTTTGGATGTACAATTGCCCTTTTAAAAATTTTCCCCAAAACACCCTGTATATACCATCAGGTATAAAAATTGCTATCAAGTAATAGAATGACCCAAAAGTCTTATAGAGTTTTAAGGTAATAATCTCTTATTCCCAACAACAAAATAAATACGACCCTGTTACGGCTAATACTTTTATGAGTTTTTGCTTTGTCATTATCCCGTCTCAGTCCAGGTCAGTTTCTTAGATCGTGAAAAATACTATATACTTTGAAACGAACAATAGAGTTTTGAAGCTCAAGAAATTCGCTACATGTACAGGGTGTGGCAAATTCGAGCCTTCTTATTGGGATCTCGGAATCTTGAAGAGATACGAGGTCGGTTAAATGAAGCCAAAGTTGCGCAATTTAATGCTGATTAAAATGCCACCTTAGAAGTTTCAAAATTTTAAATACTTTCAAAGGCTTTTGGAAAAAAACGAATATTCGCGATTTCATTTTAATTTTTTTATGACTGACAACCTGACTTTTTATGTTGTGTCCCAACCTAGCGTAGACACCAGTTGGTTTTTTTGAAGCCGGAAGTAGTCCATTCTTGCCTCTCCCATCTAGTGATGTGAAATACCGGGGTATTTATGACTCGGGGTAAATACCCAAGGTGAATACCTGGGTAAATACCCAATATTTATAAAAAAACCCTTTCCAATTTAAAAAAAAATCGCCGCTTGTGTTAAGTTAAACCTTGTAAAATTTAATTTTTAATTAATACTTTAATTCTATTAAACTTTAAATTTATAGTTTGAATCGTGAACTCTGTTCACCATTATCTTCAATCCCCCAAACCCCCTTTTTATTTTTTACCGAAACCCTAAGTCCCAAACGGGGAAACCCAAACCCCCTCCTTTTCCCAGGTTATGAACTCATTTCATCTTTTCGACCCCATGGCGGCGTTTGTGCTTACGTTCCCCCCGACCTGACTTGTGTTAGGGTTTTTTTAAACCCCGAATCGGGTAGGCCTGATATGCTTTGACTTAAACTTACTTTCAGATCTTCACTAAATTCATCTGCTGTTTTACCGGTCCCCCCCCTGACCCCAATTCCACAACGAGTTCTTTGATTTCCTTTCAATAAAGATCGACAATATTATTTCCCAGTTTCCATTGGAGAAGTAATCGTCCTCGGGGGTTTTTTAAACCCCAATAAGGATTGGCTAGGCTCCACAAAAAAAAAGATACACCCCAAAGGAGAGCAGCAGAAAATTTCGCAATCAACAATTCGCTCACCAATCTAATTATGGAACCTAACCACTTTTTCCGGGGGTTCCCCCCTAATTCCCCAACCCCCCCGATATCTTTCTTACTTCCCCCCCCGAACCCCTATCAAGATCATTTTAATGCTCCCCCCCTTTGGCGCTCTGACCATGGTTTGTATCATACTCCACTCATTTTGAGGCAACTGAAAGCCCTGCCGCCACGAACCGTCTGGCACTACAATTCGGCCGACTGGGATGGTCTAAGAGATTTCTTTGCCAGCTACCCTTGGAATCCTACCTGCTTTTTTACTCACGATCCTTCAGAAAAAATGTAAACAAATTCCCCAAACAATTCAACTAGGCATTGAAAAACCTATATTCCCCCCATTGAAAAAAAACCCCATAACTTCAAATCCCAAACCTGGTTTTCTAAATCCTGTAAAAAAAACCAGACTTTTAAAACTTCAACCCCAAAAAGTTTCTTAAAAAAACCCCGTCCCGAAAATCGACAGGCTAGCATCATAGCAAGAAATCAGTATAATCAGACCATCTCAGATGCAAAAGACCTTTTAACAATCGAATAAAAAAAAAAACTCTTTTTCTTAAATGGCAGTAAAGCTGTTTGGTCCTTTCCCAAAAAATAGTCTGAACTTTTGCACAAATTTTTTTTTCCCCCCTAATCTCTGAAGATGGAATTGTTTCTACCCCCCAAAGGAAAAAACCGAACTATTTGCCAAACAATTTGCCGCCAATTCTCCCTTTATCCTCCTTTTTAACTAATAACAGTTGTCCCTGTTTCCATAAAATGTCCGATAAAATTTTTTTAAAAATCAAACCGATCAAGGTATTTCCTGCCTCTTTCAATTTCTTACCCAGGGGATCTTCCCGGAGAGTTGGAAAGCTGCACGTGTGAAACCCCGTCCCCAAAAAGGACCCAAAAAATCTCCCTTCTAACTATAGACCTATATTCTTTTAGTTGTTTGCAAGGTAAGGGAAAAAAAATTATTAATTCCCAAATTTTAAAAAATATCTGGAAAAACATAAAATCTTACATGATAGACAATATGGTTTTTGTACGTAGATCCACAGCTGATCTTCTTTCTTTTGTCTCACACAACTGGAACAAGTCCCCCCGGGGTTTCTTGGTGAATCCCAGATCGTTGCTCTTGACATATAAAAAACTTTCGATCAGGTCTGGCATGATGGGCCTTAACAAACTTCCTTCTTACGGTCTTCCCCCTAAGCTTTGCTCTTGGCTTTCCAGTTTCCTTTCTAATCGACGTTTTCAGTTAGTGTAGATGGTCATTCCTCCAGCCTTCTACCAAATTTAATGCTGAGGTGCCCCAGGGCTCAGGCTGGCACCCGCTGTTTCTTCTACACGTTAACAATCTTCTCTCTTCCACAATTAATCCCATTCATAGTTTTGCTTTACGATAGTACCCTCCACTCTAGTATTCAATTTCTTAAGCCACCGTGTTATTTCTGGGTTTTGAAAACAAGGCAGGTCAATTTCAGATATCTCTTTTTCACAACACCTCAAACTTATCTTGGATTGGGGCGCCAAAAATCGTGTTCAGTTTAATGTCTCAAAAACAAGTCATGTTCGCCGTCGCGGAAAAAGTCTGCCAAATGCTCATCCCTTACATATGAGCGGCCGTTCCAGAACAAAGATTCGTTTAATCTAGTCGGCGTTACTTTTGAGAATAACCTCAACTGGCACAAACACATTTCATCCATAGCTTCGGCCTTCAAAAAAATTGGTTCCTCTTCCCAGCCAGAAAATATTTCTTTTTCCAATCTGTACACTCTGTATGTTCCCAAATCAGACCCTCTTTGGAATTTGTTTCTCATGTCTGGGGAATGGCGTCCCCTACAACACTTAGCATTCTGGACTCCATTCAAGAAAGAGCTGTTTGTCTTAATTGATCCAACGCTCCAGAAGGCCCTCTTCTTGCCCATCGTCGAGCTGTGGATCTGTCGCTCTTCTATGGATTTTCCGGCTTCTGCTCGAAGAATTGGCCAGTATTATTCCTTCTTGGCACCCCAACAGAGCAACACGTAGTGCAACTTTTATGCATCCTTTTTCAGTTCAGTTAGGGGGAACCCCGCTTTCTTCGTTCCCGTATTCCTAGAGTGTCAAGACTATGGAACCCGCTCCCCGCAGAAGTTTTTCCTTCTCCTCCCAATCTCCAAAAATTTAAGTCCCGTGTTAACAAACTCCCTCTCAATACTGAAGACACCCACGGTACGTTAGTACTTAGGCATCAGCCTTCGTGGACTGTCCCAAGATAAAAAAAAAAAAAAAATCCAATATGAAAAATTCTTGTGTCAAAGTTTTTGTAACAAAACTCCTCGGAAATGGCTTGACCAATTCTTATGAAATTTTGTGTGTATATTCAGTAGGACTAAGAATAGGACGTAAGCTTTTTTTATACTCCAACGTGATAACGGTGGTTCACCCCAAAATGTTTTTTATTTTTTGGACAATTTTTTTTTTTTTTATTTTTTCTATGAATAGGGATTAAAAAATACATACAACCCTAAATTTTCACCCTTTTACCACCAACCCCTATTTTTTAAAAGCGTCTTTCTTTCTTATTGTTTGGTTCCATAAATTTATAAGAGATGGCGGTATAAGTTAATTCATCGATACAAATCTCTAAAATCGTTTGGAATGCAGGATGCGTAGACAACCGGTAGATGGCGATGTGTTTCGATTTCTGGTTTATACATTCTATACCAGGTAATATTTGTATATGTTTACCATGGTTATGCTTTCTATAATTAAACTCTGTATTGTGTTATAATTGTGTAAAAGGATAGATAGGTAAATCGGTAGATGAGTAGAGGGGTAGATGGGGAGATAGGTAAATAGAATATTGTGTTTCCTAAAGCATTAAAATAATAAACACTGTTTTTTTTTCTGACTACCAAAACATTCACCAGAAATAATTTATATGGCAAAACAACGTTTGCACGGGTAAGCTAGTATATATTGTACAACAGATACAATAGTGCATTGATGACTGTAAATACCCAATCAGAATCTGAGTATTCTGGCTCTAAGTTGATTTTATCACTTAAGTGGCTTGAAAGTGACATGTGGCCATCTTCATCGTCTCTCTGTACTAGCAATACTACCACTGCCACTGGATGATATTTCCATAAATTCTTTATTTTGGCTTTTTGCCAAATCACCTTCTTGACTTTTTTTCAAGTTTTTGACTTCTTAGTATCGTTAAGAAGACTACCAGTGTTGTTGGATGATATTTCCATATATTTTTTGCTTTGGCTTTTATTCCTACATGTGTTAGTAGGAGTCACGACATTATCGATAGTTTACCGCTATCAATAATGCGGACTATCGAGTGAAATCGATAGTTTTTTAAATTATTGAATACGATAATTGTATTTTTTTGATCCTTACCTTTGTTTTGGGTATTTATAATGGCAATGGGTAAATACCGCGGTAAAAACCCAATTTATAAATACTCTTCCCGCTGGGTATTTACCCGGCCCACATCACTACTCCCATCACTATAAGGTTAAATGGTGGAAGGTCTAAGAAACACTCCATGGCTGCCGTTGGGGTTGTTTTATTTGCTCCTGTTATAGCTAAGCAAGCAAGTCTCTGTACCTTGACCAGTTCCGTAACCGCAGTTCTTTGTCGCATTTTGTCCACCATACCAGCAATGCGTATGTTATTATAGGCCTTACGCCATGTTTTGTCATGGGGGCGTATGATTAGCATAAAAGTCATCTCCGCTTTCTTTCTTATTTTCTGAAGATGTTGGTTCCAGGAAAGTTTAGAGTCTAGGATGACACCCAAATATTTAACAATTCCCACAATCTTGTTTTACCTCTTAGGTTCAGGGGTCCTAAGTCCTCTAGATTTCTCCTTTTGGTGAAGGCAACTATAGCTGGTTTGGAAGGGCTTATGTTTAGTCCCTCCTTTCTTGTCCCTTTGGTAACTACATTTAGGGCCTGTGCATACCTAATACAAAGATAAGATCAAACAGTTAACAAATAAATGGGATTCTTTACGTTAAGTTTGTGAAATTTAATAATTAAAGTAAGAAATAAAATATTTTTCATTACTTTTTCTTGTATTTAATATTAGTGGTTATACAAGCTTACTTAAATAACCTTAAAATTAATATCATACAAAAAGTACAACTTTAATGTAACACCTATACTGCATTTTGTGGATTTAAATGCCGGTAATATTTCTTATCCAGTTACGGTATTCAGGATTTGTAATTCGACTATAGGTACCTGGTACGATACTACATGGTTTAAGAGACCAGGAGACTACTCCGTATACAGTTCCATTGATAACATATGGGCTACCAGAGTCCCCCTAAAAAAAAATAAATTCTGTAGTCAAGAAAAAAAGTTTTTTGTCTTTTTAATAGATACGTAAACGTTAAAGTAGATATCTAGATAGTTATGTATTAAGTGGTTTAAAACTTTTATTGTCACTTTTAGATACATCTTTTATACAGGTTCATTTAAAATCTTCTTTGGTTAAGTCCCACTATAACCTCTCGAATGGAGCAATTGGATTAATTTCATGTCGCATTTTGGACTTTCATATTACCTAATGAGTGTCATTTTCGTTTGTTAATTTAAAGTATAAAATATTTAAGCTTTAAGCCGTTTTTAGTGAAATATTTATTTTCTGATAGCTGATATGGATATATACGGTGCTTTCCTTATTTACAATTTATAATAAAGCTTTTTCCAAAAATCTGGAGCGAGAAGATTTGCTTAAAATGATCTAAAAATAAAGAAACGTGTATGGATTTGCACTAAATGAAATAAAAAAAAAACATTTTTAAGTAAACGGGACAAAAAACGTAATGCAAGTACTTAGCTATTATCTGTACTTCTTACTATTTTTTCGCCTGATCGAAAAATACCCATTTTCTGGAGAATTTTTTGGCCAGAAAGTAACTTTTTTCCGTGCTAGACCGGAAAGTGGTTATGAAGGACCGGAAAATACTTTTGCCGCCAATTTAGAGCATAGCCGTTTTTATTTATGGTTGTTACGGAAACGAACTTCAGTTGATTGTTATAATAAGTGTCAAATCCATGTTAGCGAATAAATAGATCTGTTTTGGATCAGTAAAATATGGATTATTGGAATTTTGAAAAAGAAAATGAAGGGAAGGAAGCAGCCCCGAAATCAGCTAATGATTTTCTGCCGGAAAAATCTAAAATGCGGTACGAGAAAGCTTACGATACATGTAAATTAGCTTATGTTGCTATAAAATCTTAAAAAATTGCCTCATTGACGTATGGTACTTAATGCTAAAATCGGTGCTGGCCACAAAGAAGAACATAGACATAAGCAAGTTTTTCAAATTAAAAACGTTCATATAAAAAAAAAGTTCATTGGGTATAAAGCGAAGGAATCTAAGATTCTATCATGGGAATAAATTGAGAAATTTCTAAATAATGCACCCAATAATGAATATCTTATGTAGGTGTTCTAAAAAGCTGAAATGAAACTTGGTCACAAAAAAAATATTTCCATTTTAGGTGCTCTTAATTATTATGGGTTGCGCCGATGCATGTCGCCGTGAGGAGCTTATCCATATAACACTTGATGATATTAAGGATAAAGGAACAATATTAATCGTAAATATTCTTAAAACAAAAACGAATATTACCAGATCATTTATTGTCAATTCGAAAAGATATGTGAAATTGTATAGGAGTTATTTACAACTAAGACCATCGCACACCAACCATAAACGAGTTTTCATAGTTTATAACAAGGAAAAGTGTTTAATGCAAGGTTTAGGAGTGCATAGCGACTTATCTTGGATAAGAAAATCCAGAACAATTCACCGGTCACTGCTTTCGTCACAGCTCGGCTATGTTATTAGCAGATGGAGGCGCTAATCTTATAAATATAAAAACGCGCGGGAGATGAAATTCTCCTCTGTCGCAAAAGGATATCTAGACGATCCAAAACAAAATTAATATAGCAAACAAAATTTAAGCGGGGTGCTCGAAAGGAAATAATCTACATCAAACCAACTTTATTTATACCACGACAAAAAATGCAACAATTTTCAATGTGTCAGACATGTGTGTGAAATGTTATCGATTCACGTTCATAGCTGTGTTTTTAACATTAATATTGCATGATAATCTTTTTTTTTTTTTTTGGTATGATGGCCTTACAAACTGGTGTATTGGCCAGAGCAAAATAATCTATTTGTTAATTATAAAGTGTTTGCAGAAGTAATATTATTTTTTTTTATATTATAGTATCGGTTAATAAAATAAAATTGCTTATAATTGTGCTTGCGTTATTTTTCAAATAGTTGCGGTCGAAAAAAAAACATTGTACGTTACACGACCGAAAAGCAGTGTTTTGCAGGTCCAAGCTTCCAGGACTCGCCTAAGGCTGGCCCTAGAAACCGCATAGCTCGACCTGCAAAACACTACATTCCGGTCTTATAAAATACTATTTTGTACTGTCATTACACAGACGTTGCCAAGACTTTAGATCAAAGCCACTGGTAGGCGCAAAATTATTTCAAACAATTTAAACTTATTATATTTTTACGACGAAATAACTTCACACAATGAGGTCACATGTCACTTATTTACTATCTATTTAAGGAACAAGGATATAATTAAGGGCGAGTAATAATGGAGGTTATTTAGATTACACAGCTCCACAAAACAAAATAAGTTAAAGTTCCGAAAGACTTGACCATGGTATCTTTATATTTTTGGGGTCGCTGAATCCGAATCCGGGGTCCCATCAGGTCAGGGTTGTGGGCATTTCAAGAACCAATCTGCAAAATTAATCGCAAACAAATTTTAAGAGTGTACACTTGTGCCTTTAAGGTCGCTGAATACGAATCTGTGGTTAGTTTGACCCCACCGGATCGTGGTCAAAAGAATTTTAAGGTCAAAGTTGGAAAATTAATCGCATCCAAATTGAAGGTTCGAACGGTTTGACTATGGTATTTGTATATTTTTGGGGTCGCTGATTCCGAATCCGGGGTCAGTTTGACCCCATCAGGTTAAAGTACAGGGCACTTTAAGGTCAAATGTTAGAGTTGTTTCGGTGTTGGCTCTGTAGTTCTTCCAGCGTTCGCACTCGAAAACCGTGTGCTCGGTGTCGGCGGTTTTATCCGGGCAGAACTTGCACTTTGAAGTGTGGTGTAGGCCTATTTTGAAGAGATAGGCGTTGAACGAACAGTGGCCCGTCAACAGCTGATTTAGGAAGAAGAGTCCGTTTTATGGTAATTTCGCAGATCTTCCATCTGTCTTCCCATTCCTTCTGTGTTTCTGTCTTTACTTTTGCTCTGGCCTCGTTCGTGTTGTCGCCTGTGGTTTTGAGTTCGCAGAGTTTTGCCCCCTCGAATGCTAGGAGGTCGATAGGTGGAGCCCCCGCTATAACTGAGGGCTCCTTGTCGTTATACAGCCACTATCTTACGCCAATAATTTTTTTGCTTCAGGATATCCGCCCATATTTCCGCTCCATAGAGAAGGATTGAGTGGATTACTTCCAGATGGACTCTTTTTTTTTAGTTCGTGGGCCCACTGAGTTGGCCATGATCCTCGATAGGTTGGATACCGTCTTGCTGGCTTTTATGCATGCACTTTTAAGGTGTTCGCGAAAGGACAGCTTTTCGTCTATCGTCACTCCTAGAGAGCGTAGTGCCCTTGTGGACGTTAATGTTGTCTCGCCAATGTCCACCTTAAAGGGTTTTGGAAAACATTTTTGGCGCGTTCGCACAACCATCTCTGTTTTTTGTTGGGCTAGTTTTAGCTGATGTTTCTCGAGCCAGTTTTCTTCTGCATCAATAGTCGACCGAACCAGAAGATCAGCCTTCTCCACTCTGTCCGCCACTATTGTGACTGCGACTTCGTTCGCAAAACCTGTTAGCTGCACTTGCTTCGGTAGCGGAATCATCAGCAGCTCGTCGTACTTTGAATTCCAAAGGTTGGGGCCCATTACTGAACCCTGTGGTACGCCTGCTGTCATCTGGTACTCCTGTGAGTTTTCTGCGGTTTTAACAATTAGCGTTCTATCGTCTAGATAATTCTTAACTATTGTCAAGTTCTCTTTTTTTATGTTAAATCGGTGTTCCAGTGCGTCCAGGATGTTATCCCATTTCGCGTTGTTGAAAGCGTTTCTTACGTCAAGTGTGAGTAGTATACAGACTTTGCGTGATTTTAGATTGCCAGACCATGCTTCTGCCGCGATCTCTGTGATTTTCTTGACCGCTACTATTGTTGATTGGCCCTTACAAAAGCCATGTTGGTTGTCAGCAAAGCCACCGTTGCAATCAATGTCATTTTCGCAGCTCCTCCGTATCGCTTTTAAGCAGTTTTTAAAATGTCAGCATGCAGAGTGCCCCGAAGAACGAACCTGTATAGGAGAGGATATGTATGTATGTATGTATGTATGTATGTATGTATGTATGTATGTATGTATGTATGTATGTATGTATATATGTTTGTATGTATGTATGTATGTAGGTATAGTATGTATGTATGTATGTATGTATGTATGTATGTATGTATGTATGTATGTATGTATGTATGTATGTATGTATGGTATGTATGTTTGTTTGTTTGTTTGTTTGTTTGTTTGTTTGTTTAGGTGGAATCTAACAACTAAACTTTAAACAATGCAATGAATGCAATATACAATACTCAATATTAAAAAATGTTCAATTTGGCCGCCGCCCAAGAAAATAAATGATGTATTTTATCTTAACCCCCCTAATATGGGTATTAAATGAAAGAGCCTTAAGAGTAGGAAACAAAAAATGAGTGACACTTTTTCAAAATGGCCACTGCCACAATATGGTGGACAATGTATTTTAATTTTTAACCATTTTCTTCCAACCGATTTTGCTCAAATTTTGCACACCCTTTTATTTTGCGTTACAATGCAATATACAATACTCAATATTAAAATATTTTCAATATGGCCGCAGCCGCATGATGGCGCATGATGAATTTTTTATCAACCCCCTTATTATGGGTATCAAATAAAAGAGTTTTAAGAGCTGAAAACGATGAAATGTGTGACGCCATTTCAAAATGGCCGAGGCCACAAGATGGCGAATAATGTTTTTTTTGTCAATCCTCCAATATGGGTATCAAATAAAACAGTGTTAAGAGTAGAAAACAATGAAATGAAAGACGCCATTAGTAGATATGCTATACCGTTTGTAACATCATAAGGGTAGTTTTTCCCATGTATTTCTTATGGGAGAAATTTCAGCCCCTAAAACACAATTTTATCGCCATTTTCAACCCCTACTCAAAATAGAGGATGATTTTAAATAGGGGTAGTTTTTGTAGAGCCATTAGTAGCCACCTAACATCACCAGGGTCATTTTAGAAATACATCTGACGCCATCATGGTCACCAGGGCCAGTTTAAAAATAATTAAATAAATAAAATTTTTAAATAAATAATCTAGCAGGATTCGAACCGCCGTCCTATTGCTTCAAAGTCCAATTTTCAATTTCACAATGCTTTATTCATTTTTAATTTATTTTACAATTCAACTTAAAGACTACGTAATACATATAAATGTACTCTATGCACTCTTCCTTGTACCTTTTCAGGTTTTGGAAGAGAGAAAGCCGGCCAGTAGGAACTGGGCGGGGGCGAGATGGAGCCCGGTGGTAGCTTTAGTTGATTTAAGTTATATTGTTTCAACTTCCACCGGTAGTGACCTTTCGGGAGCTGTTATATTGTTTATCACTTAAAAGTTTAAAAAGATTTTGGTGTTTTGAGCTTATGTTTTTTAATTTGAGTATTTGTTTTCGCAGGAAAAAGTTCCTAAAAAACCTGCTTGATTGGTTGCTTCAAAGTCCACTGCACTACCATTGCACCACGGGAGAATATTAGATATTGTCGTGAAATAGATGTATAGTATCAGGTGGATTACGTCATCACCACGCGCGGGTAGCGTAGTAAAGGAAAATTATCAAGGTCAATTGTTAAACAATTTATGGTTCACCGGTAAATAATATCAAAACGAGGGTGTATAACACATATTATGGGGATAGTTACATAATCATTGAAATTAAAAAAATTTCAAATATTATATCACCTCGTGCAGTATAATTTGAATAAGTCCAAAGGGTAATAATTTGTTTTTAAGCCGTGGGTATTAAGTGAACATCATATAGCGAACCGGCAACAACGCAAATTTTCATAAATAAAGTAAAGCGACAACAGGCGGTCGTCAAGGGGAAATAGTGGTTTTATATCCTAAATGAAGACTAAAAACATCATACCACAGAAAAAGATTATCAATTTTCATATTATCATTCGGGTTTTAAAATTCTATAAACACATATATTTGTCTAATAAGCGCCACACACAGGCGAAAATCGGGGAAAAGCCGGCCATAAATAGTAGTAGTGCTGATATGAATCACAAACATGTTTAATCGTAAGAAAATGTTAAAACTAAGATAACACGTTCATTTAAACCTTTTTTAAAGCCCCCCCTCCCCTTGGGTTCATTTATTGTATTACATAAGCGCTGTGTAAGTCTCTATTTCCTTAAAAAAAATAAAACTCTATGAAAAATGTTACTATTATTATTAGACTGTTATTATTTTAACAATTTAAGCAGTTAAGAGTTTAAAATTCATAATAAGAGCAATTATTTCGGCTCGAATTGAAGTTGGATTGAGGCACTTAACAGAGAGAGAGAGGTAGACCATTTTAACAGAATTGTAGGATTGAGATAGTTAATCCTGCATTTTTTCCAAATCGACTTGCCTTTGTCACTGTTGAGTGCCTCAATCCGACTTCAATCTGCGCTGAAATAAACGCTTTTTCAGAAAAATAAACTAAGAAAATATCATAACCCAAATTTTGATTTTTTTCTGAGTGCGTGATTCGGTAAAAATGTGATATTCATGTTCATATCTCAACCTGGATTTCACTGGAAATAAATCTGCACTCACTTCTGCCGCTTGTTGTAATATAATATCGGAAACATCCGGATTTTTTTCCAAATCTGAATTCATTTTTTTAAAATGGCATAAATTTCACTGACAGAAAATAAAATATGTTATTAATAAATAAATCGTTGTTATGAACAGTTTCCATGGATGGATTTTTATATAAGCGCACGGAAAGGGGGATCGGAAAAAAAATACCGTGCGCTGTTCTGAAAATAGCATATTTACTGTATTTTATACAGAGTTGAAAATGTAGTATTTTCAGGTAAGTATAATAAAAAATATTAAATAGGTATCCTAAATAAGTAATCTGTAATATTACCCCAATATTACCGCTAGGCAATAACAAATTAAGCCAAAATATCTGTACATATGTAGGGATTTTAAATAATCTTTTTACTGCAGATTATACAGAGTACCACAAAAACAATACAGAAAAATTAAATTATACCTATTTTAAAAGGACTTTAAACTTGATAAATAGAAAGAAATTTAAGCAATTTGACTATTTTAATGAATTGCTGACAAAAACAAGAGTTTAAAATAAAACAAAATTATTTTTAAAAGATTGCATTATTTATTTCAGCATGAAAAGTAACTTAATAAGCACAGATATGCCCGAAGATAAACGGAAAACATTACTGAATGTTTATAGTAAAATTCTAGACATAGCTAAACGGTTACTAAGGCAAGTAAATCATTATATACAAGGTTCTGTATAGTATTATTTTAAAGATAAAAAAATAATAATTATCTTTTATAAATACACAATCCTTAATATCTGTTACAAAAATTAAGATTATAAATTTTTTAAGTTTTTACATAAATTTTTGATCAGAGAAATATTAAAGTAAAAAAGTTGGGTTATCACTTAAAATATATACACACTAAAAAATTTGATTTTTATTATTATAACTCAAAAAGTATTGAATGTATACAAAAAAGTTAAAGAACTTAAAATAAAGATCTTGTAAGAATACATAATTTGTGTAAAATAAAATTTCGTATAGCTTTAATAGTTTTTGAAATATTGAAATATAAGATATAAGAAAAAATTAGTATACCGAAAATATAGCTAACAAAATTGTTTATATCAAAAGTGGCATAAACAATTTTGATAAAATAAATAATAAAGGAGATATAAACAAAAATTTGATTTTGATCAGTTTTATTAACAAAATTTAAAAAGAAAATGGATATTTTTAAATAAAAATTAATTTTTTAAATTAAATAAAATGTTACCAACCTTCGTATTGAAAACCGATAATAAATACCAGGCCTATAAGAACTAGTAAACTTTTACTCATCTTGATTAATGATTCGTTACTATTACTAACGCCTCTAAACACAAAAAATTGTAATCGCAATTAATGTACATGTACAAGTACTCTTAAGTACTAAAAGGTATTGTCTCTCAAATTGTTTTTATTTTTAGGCTTTTTAATACTTAAGTTTAATCTACTTTTTTAATAACCTATTACGGCTATCATTAAACTGAAAACCGCAAACAAGGAGCAATAAACGTTATAGGTTGCTGCTGTGGATACATAATAAAAACAAAAATGTGTTACTCTAATGACAAGCATAATGCCTGTTAAGTCTAAAATTATCTATTATGTTTATGCTGTTAAAGTCAAATAATCAGCTAGTCAAGGCAATGAAGCAGTAACACCCAAAATTTCGGAAATTTTTGCACTAAGACGGATCAAAATGGAGTTTTTTGCATTCGCTTTCTAAATTCATTGGAAAAAATGTATCTGTATCTTATACAAAATCAAAATTGCATTTGTGCAGCAAAAGTGCATTCAAAAAATGCATTTTTTTAAGTCACTTTAAGAAAATCACATAAGTTTGTTAATTAGACTCTGAATTGACTCAAACCAGGTTCCCTGGGGTTTTCAAGATCGCTGATCCCGATTATGATCTTCAAACTGATCCACAGCCGACCTGGAGCTCAGGATTGCTGATGAACGTCATCTCCATGGCTTCACCCGAAATTCACACGGAAAAGAAAAGAAACTCGGCCCCTGGGCGTTTTTTAGATCGCTTAATTCAAATATGGCACCGGCGAACACCCCCGAATACCTGGTGCACCGGATTCTAGACGTGAACGTCATCTTCGAGAGTTTTCCTGACACAATCGCAAAAAACAAACCGAAAATCGTTGTGGGGAGATTTTGGGGAGCTGATTTCAAATTTCACATTGAAAACGACCCACCGAAACCTGGACGTGAACGTCATTGTGTCAGGAAAACTCTCGGAGATGACATCCCCGTCCATGTTCCGGTGCACCAGGTGTTTGGGGGGTCGTTATCGATGTAAAATTTTGAAATGCCCCAAAAAACGCCACAACGCTATTCGGTTTATATTTTGCAATCGTGTCAGAAAAACTTTCGAAGATGACGTTCACGTCCAGGTTCAGGTGAATTCTAACCACCGTTGTTGCTGGTGAGAATGCGATTTTTTCTGTTTAATTCACCTCAACTACGGAGAATGCTGGTAATGTGAAAGAAATTGGTTTTTTAAGTTGTTTCAATTGTATAATTAATATAAATGTTAGTAAATAAATAAACGTTAACGTCACGTTTCAAAATTTGACATTTCACTTTTAACACTAGAGCTTTAAAGTAACATTTTGAGGCATCTAGATAGTGTTAAAAATTGAATTTTTAATACGTTTGTAGAAAAAAAATATTTATTTTAAGAACCTATTGTTTAACTATAAAGATTTTAATAATACTTTTGGTTACTTCTTAACAGACGACATTGATAATTTAACACTAATTTGTTTTCTTAGAAATGAGTCTTGCCCTAAAATACAATTTACGTCTGAAATCGAAATTAATAATGAAATTAATTTTCTCGACTTAACCTTATTAAGAAGTGAAAATAGCGAATACCTTAAAACTAAATAGTACACAAAAAATACTTGGTCAGGACGTTACTTAAATTATAACTCAAATCACCCAATTTCACAAAAAAATAGTGTAATAATTGGTTTAACTGATAGGGCATTAAAATTAACTTCACCAGAACTACGTCCACAAATTTTAAAAAAAGTTAAAAACACTTTGAAAGAAAATAATTTTCCCATTAAACAAATAAACAAAATTATCAAACAAAGCACTTTTAAATTTTATAACAATAAAAATAATACTAAAAATATCACAGTTACTGACAGGGTAAGAAATATGTTGCCATGCCATACTCCCAGGAATTGTCCGAAAAAATAAAATACATTCTGGCAAAATATGACATAGTTGTATGCCACAAGGCCCAAAACTTTTATCATCACTATTTACACCCTTAAAGAGCCAAATCCCTAAGAAAAAAAAGTCAAACCTGGTTTACTCAATTCCATGTTTAAATTGCCCAAAAAAATATATTGGTAAAACAACTCAATATCTTGACAGCAGACTTAATGGGCTCAAATATACGAAAAACGCTTCTACAGCTCTACACAAACATGAAGCAAATTTGAAACATGAATTCGATTTTAAAAACACTGCAATTCTTACCCAAGAAAATCATCACCAGAAACTTTTAATTAAGGAAATGATTCATATAAAAAATGAACCACAGGCTCTCAATGACAAACAAGATATCAGCAACCTCAGCCACATATATCATAATCTAATATGTTAACCATCCTAACCCCTAATTTTTAAACCAACCTGTATATAAATTTTGTAAATTACTTTTATAAATAAAATCTAAATAAAAAAAAAATAACAAATAAAATCAACATTACTTTTCTTATAAATCAAAAATTCCTAATAACAAAAAATAAAATATAAGCATTTTTTAACATATTCTAAGTTATTTGTACCAATACAATTTAAATAGTCCGATTACCAAGATGTTTCTTCGAGGTGCTTATTTTAATTTTAAATAAAAATTATTAAAACAATGTTTTTAAATGTATATTAAATCATCGTAGTGCCATTGTAAGTCGTGTACGTTTTTGTTGTTTGTTTTTTTTATGTATATGTAAAATCTATGGTTAACTTTGTTCTGTTTTTAGGTTGATAACCAAAAATAAATGTTTTTTTGAAAAAGGCCAATATAATGGGCGAAACGTCAAAGTAATGTGTTTCCTTAAATAACAAATAACAAAAAACTATACCCAAGAAACAAGAAACTTATATATATATATATATATATATATATATATATATATATATATATATATATATATATATATATATATATATATATATATATATATATATAATAAAGAAAAATAAATTAAGAAAAATACCATAGACAAGGGGTGGCCAAAATAATAACTTTTTCAATGTTTATGGCATTGCACCATAAATTACATTTTTATAAATCGATGATTCTTTATTGTTAAAAATTATTGTTCCACGAGAGTGCGGAAAAGTCCACTTTTCGCACGCATTTGAGTGCGAAAAGTTGCACTTTTCCACACGGCGTGCGGAAAAGGGAACTTTTCTGCACGCCGTGCGGAAAAGTAAAACTACTCTAAAATCTTACAGGTAAGCAAGATGTATATGTATTTTAGTAATTGTAGGCTATTTCATGCAATATACGAAGCCATAGCAAGTTTTAGTTTATTCTCTTTTTTGTTTGTTACTTCGTAAATTTCAATATTTTAACTAAAACACAAAAAAAAAATATTTTTTTAATTACCCTGTATAATAATAATAATAAATGATTATGACAAGTCAAGCAACAATATGTAATCTTGGTGATTTTAACACATGTCAGATTTTTCTTCGTTTCCATATAAAAGCAATTCACAAATGAATTTCAATACAAACAAGCAATTTTAATGAAAAGGCGTCATAGTATCTTTTTTTATTTAAATAAAAATCAGACAAAAAAAAATTATTTAAAAAGAGTGGTTCCGAGGGAGCTACCAGATTCTATCCTGGATGCAGCAAATACCGTAAGTTTGAATTTTTTACCACAAAATCTCGTGAAAAATATGAGAATCAATATAGTCATTTCGAAAACTGGGCTCCAGCAAGGGGACAAAAAGTATTAAAGAAAAAGTGTTCTTGGCCTATTTTGCGGATTTGCAAAAAACATAAAACCTAATACTTCATGAAGTAAGTACTCTATGTTAAAATGTGTCCTCAAAGTGAAAAGGAACCTTGATTTAAGTTTATATTTCAAGCTAACATCAATACTTAAACACCAAAACGTGGGATACCGGCCAAAAATCAAAAACTTTCAGCAAAAGAATTTCAAGATTCATGAAAGAAGCACCTGATAATATTTACCTTCTAATAAAAAAATTGCTACAATTTTTGGATTAGCCGGTGCTTGTAGGAGAATGAACTTACAAAAATAATGATTGATGACCTAAGGATAATAAAATTTGATAGTGGTGAAAATTCCTGACAGTAAAAATAACACTTCCAGAATCTTTGTAGTGTCCGATGAAACAAATAACGGCCTTTATCTGCAATTTTACCGTAAATATGCAAATTTGCGAAAACCCATACCCCACATAGACGTTTTTTGTCCAGTTTAAACAAGGAGCATGCAGTACGCAATGTTGGGAATAAATTCAATAGGTAAAATGCCTTCAGAAATTGCTGCATACCTAAAATTAAAAAAACCGAAGAGTACACTGGACATGTTTTCGTCCATCCTCTGCGACTATGTTAGCGGATTCTTTGGGGAAGTAATTACCAATGTCAAGCGACTTGGGGCTGGAAATCAACGGCTGTAGCTGAGAGCTACATTGATAAATCCACAAATCAGAAAAAGGATATGTCGAATAAAATATTGACCATGAACAACTCCCTCCTGAGCTAAGTCAACCTTCATCAAGCCCTACAATAAGGCTTCCATAAGCCACCCGCTAAATGAAATTACAGGTTCTGCAATTATTTACAATATGCTAATAACTTTTCTTTTGTTGTAAATGTTATCAACAAATAATTTCCATTTATAAATATGTTGTAGTAGTTCTTTCAGATTAAACATAATTTAAAAAATAATCATTGCTTTAATATTGGTATTATCTGACGTTCGTAGGAAAAATTTTGTTCCTAACGCTTGCGCAAAGTGACTTTTCCGCACGCTACTGCCGTTGCCCGAACGACGCGAAGCGGAGTTCGGGCAAGCAGTCAAGTGAAAAGTATCACTTTGCGCACTTGTTAGGAAAATAACTATTTAAAGCCGGAAAACTATTTTTGTTTATTATCTGAAGTGACAGACAGATATGGCATTTACTTTAGATGCTCGATTCGGTTGCTGTTGATCAAGTCAGTTTACAAAACGTGTTATTGAATAATACAACCTACTAAAAAGAGACAAAATGACATCGAAGTGCCGTACAACACCTGATTTACTATCATTTTTTATCAAACGAATGCAGCCGCTGTCCAAAATAACCTTGTTGCCGGTACTTGGAACTGTCATATTAGTAAATATTATGATTTTATTACATTTTCAAGGTAATTTCCTGATTTTGGTTTTTGAGATCTGGCAATTTGTTTACGTTTTTCCAAAACAAAAACAAACAGATCACTATACCAAACACCCTGCCTACAAACTGGCGTTGCGTTAATTCTAGTCCTTGAGTTCGTTGGGTAATACGGCTGTAGGTACTGCTAAGAAACAATCCCATAGTGGGTTCCGTTAATAACAACTGGTCTTCCATCATCTCCCTAAAAACAATAAAATATAAAAAAAAACTGTTAGTAACTTTCCCAGGCACCGCAAAAGGTTCCCAAAGATTTCTTGACAACTTTTTTGGAAGTGTTGAAGTGAAGGTACTTTTATGATATCGCGCAGCATAGCCTCCACGTTTTTTAAATAGAAAGAAATAAAACAGATTTACAATTACTTTTTTAAAGATTCGATACCATCGGAAATGAGATAAAGAACAGTTTTCGTCGGATATTGGAGCAAACGGACGCTCATTAAAAGGACAATGGTCCGTCAGAGGGTAATAAAGGTTTTAGATAAACAAAGATTATTCACGCTAGTTTAGGGACGACTATATTACTTTTCATTAAAAAAGACGAATTCAATTATGAAAATTAAAAAATCCAAGGCTTTAGTACCAACTAAATCACCTGTAACCCAATGATAACACGAATGGAATTATTTTTATTTTAAAGGAATTGGATAATAGTATAAATAGCAAGTTTACTGTGTTGGGCATGAATAATTTTGGACATGCCCGTTGAACTTATTTTTACAATACAGCTGACACTTAGCAGATATCCAACATTACCATACTAGTTAATGGGTATATGCCAATTCATAAAAATACATAACCTTCATGCAAAATTTTCTAATAAACCTAATAATGACAAAATAATTTTAAATATTAAAAAAACCCTATCTAAAATTATTGTACTTTTAAATAGGTAATCTTAACAAGTTTACACACATTGTGAGTGCAGTTATTAAAATGGGTGAACGTTTTATATTTTTGATACTTTTATTATTATTGGCTGTGTGTTATTGCACAGGTTTGTTATATTTTTTTTATATAAAAATTATGTAGAACGAAACACATTTAAAATTAACAGATTTACCATATAATATTTTTTAGCATAAAGGTAAAATCTGATATACAAATAAGGTAATGTAAACAGTTCAAAATCAATATTACCACTTGCCTCTATTGAAAACGGTGCTACAAAAAATGTTTTACCATATTATTAAAATACCTAAAGTTAAAAATATTAAATTAAAAATTATGATTTGATTTCTTCTTGTGCGATTACCTTTGAAAATATTCCAAATTAAAAAAAATAGGCATTAATTAAATAAGGCTTTAAATAAATAACTGTCACATTCTGGCCTCCATTACCATTCACAAATAAATTTTCTACAAGACAAAATATGTTTGTTGCAAAATAACATTCAACCAAAAAATAAAAAAAGTAGTTTTTTGCATTATGCAGTCCAATCTTAAAATGGACAAATTTGCAAATTAAGTAAATTCCGGAACATGGGACTTAAACATTTGTTCTTTTTTTCACATATACCAGAAATTTAAAGCTTTCAAAGCCTTCCTAAAAATGAAAATGAAAACATGTTTACGCACACAGCATTTGTTCTAGACATTTTGTTTGCTTATAAAGAACAAACATTGTGTAGTCTATATCTATCCCAAGGATCCTTTGTGATCCTCATATATTGGGAATAACTTCTTCATCAAGTTTAAGTTTCTGTAGTGTTATCGTAAGAAAAGATGTTTGCTTTATTAATCTATTGTTTCATTCTTCCTTTCTTTGCCACAGACTGGCTGTAGGAGATCTGCTACTTATTTATAGGTATTTTTACTGCTTCCCCTTAATGCAACAGCAGCTGCAGAAAAGTAATTGTAACTGAATGCAACAATGCCGTCACAAACCTTCTGGTACTACAACTCAGCCGACTGGGATGGTCCGAGATATTTCTTTGCCACCTACCCTTAAGATCCTACCTGCTTTTTCAGTCATGTTTCTTCCAAAATTTGTAAACAGCTTACCGAGACAATTCAACTTGGCATTAAGACCTATATTGCTTATACTTAAAAGAACCCCAAACCTTCAAATCACAAACTGTGGTTCTAAATTCTGTGACAAACAAAGATTTTCAACGATTCAATCCAAAAAGGGTTTCTTTAAATCCCTGGTCCCCAAAGTCGACAAGCTAGCATCCAAGTAAGAAGTCAGTGGGAAAAATAACCCCCGTTTTAAAATCAAATAAAAGTTAAAATCCTGTTTTACTCGAATGGCAATAAATCCTTCGGGTCTTTTGCCAAAAACATAAGTTAAAACATTTGCACAAACTTTTTATCCCCCCTTATCTTTAAGGGTAAAATTGTTTCTACGTCAAAACGAAAATTAAAACTATTTGCCAAATAATTTTGCATACCACAAAAAATGTGCTCCCTGAGGCACCCTTTTAACTTAAGTCAAGGAGGGTGAAAGTTGGGTTAAGTTAAAATTTCTTAAAACAAGGGATTTTTCTGGGGAGGAAAAAGTTGAACATAGAAGCCTGTCCCAAAAAATAATAAAACTTTCCCCTTCTAACTATGGACATCTCTTTCTTCAGTTGTTTGAAAAATAATGAAAAAACTTATTAATTTTTCAAACTTAAACATTTGGAAAAAAAAAAAATTTTTTTACTGTAGATAGTATGGATTCCTTACACGTCTATATTTTTCTTTGTCTCACACAACTAGAACAAGTCCTTTAAAGTTTCTTGGTGAATCCCAAATCGTTTCTCTTGACATATCCAAAGCTTTGGAAATTTCTTTGGTTCTTGGGCTCTCCAGCTTCCCTTTTAAATCGACGTATACTATTAATTGTAGATGGGCATTATTCCAGTTTCTACCAAAAAAGAGCGCCGCAGGGCCTAAAAGGCACAAAAACTCTGTTGCTATTTCACATCAACGATCTCTCTTCCACAATCAATCCTATTCATAGTTTTGGTTAGGGGACAATATTACCCTCCACTTTAAATTCAATTTCTTAAGCTAGCCAATAAACCTGATTAGGAAAACAAGCATAAGTCAATGCGAATATCTGTCTGGCGTCACTTTTAAGAAAAAACCTTAACTAGCACGATTATATTAAATCCATAGTCCCAGCAACTTTTAAAATGCTTAAATTCCTTTTTCACCAAAAAAAGTTTTTTTTCTCCTTTAATCTGTATACTTGATGTATTTAAATCAGAACATCTTTGGAATATTGTTCTCATGTCTGGGGAATGGCCTTTCTACACCTCTTAGCATTTTTGATTTCCATTTAAAGAAGAGCTGTTTATTTTATTAATAATTCCCATGTTTACAGAAAACCTTTTCTTGCCCCCGACGGTCTGTGGGAAATCTGTCGCTCTTTTGTAGGTATAATTCTCCTCCGGAAGTTTCCCAACGAGCAGGGGCCAGGGTGCTCTGTTCCACCCTAAATTTTCCCATGGAAATTTTGATTTGTAAAATTTATATAATAAAATTTATTAGAAAAGTAAATTTTATAAATTTTAAGAAAAAATTTTTTCAATTGCAACGCCTTTTTAAAAAAAATTTAAAATTTTAAAATTTTAAAACAACTCTTTTAATGAAAACATTAAAAACCTTTTTTAAAATTTTAAATTAAACGGGTTTTAGTCAACAATTTTGGCCCCATAAACGGCAAAGGCCATGGAAAAAAATGAGGGTTTTCAGGTACTATTGTTTTTAAAAGGTAAAATTTTTTGGGGTTTTTTAAAATTGATTAATATAAGGTAATTTCTATTTCCCTTTTTCCTTTTTCCCCTTTTACCCCCAGTTTACATTTACAACAAGTCAAATTTTTAAAACCCATGAAATGTCCTGAAGTTTTGTATTTTATTTAAAAATTTTTTTTTAATATTCTTAAATTAAAAAAAATAAAGTAAATAATCAACTGAGTGCCCCTTAACCTACCAGGATCAAAAAAAGGTGGAAACATGTTTAGCATTAAATAAAAACAAAAAAAAGTCAATCACTATGGAGAGGGTGAATTAAAAAAAAAACCTCAAAATAGTATTTCTAAAAACACTAAAATATACTTGATTTCAGCTGATATTTTATTAGCATCCTAATTATCTACGGCTACGGGGTGGCTCAACGAAAATTACGCACCCCTATTTGTGACTCTCCTGGTATATTTTGGGAAACACGCTCGAATACGACAATTTTGATTTCTGGGGGGACGTTCTTTCATCTATAGCCTTATAATACAGGGTGGTCCAAAAATAAGATATTGCGTTACACTTAAGATTTTTAAATGGAAACACTCATTTTTTTTAATTTTTAGATTTTCAATGACGTTTTCAGTGACTTTTGTTTATAAAGTTTATACCTATCCTTAATCGTTGTAAAGCTATTTGAGTTTATAATAAAATTTAACTAACCTAATTTAATACTGATAATAATGGATTGCACAACAAAAATAATAACCATGGATACAAGCATGAACATTTAGCATCAGTCAGTGTCATCGTATGTGAAAGAAAAACTGTGTCTTTAATTTCAAATTGTTAAGTTACCTAGCTAGTAGTGATAAATATTGATCAATAATATATTTAATTCAAGAAAGGGTAGAAATAACAAAGCTGTATAACCAAAATGAAAGCATTGCAAGAGCTACTGCCTGGTTGTTTGATGCGTTACATAAAGACAAAAAATATTTCTTTTAATAACCTCCCAAGTTTGTTTTACAAGTTTAAAAAACTGGTTGGTTAAAATATTTGGGGTAATTTCTTTGCCCAAAAATGCCGTTTTTGTAAATTCAAGCTTTTACATCCCAAGGATATGGTATTTTTCTTCCCCCCGGGTCGAATTTGAAACTTTCCCCGTAAAAGCCTTTTTTTTTTCCCCCTTTTTATTATTCCGGGCAACAGCCCCTAATGCCTTTTTGTTGTCTAAATTTCCCCTTGTTTTTTTATAACCTTTCCCTTGCTTTTCCTAAAAGTCTTTATTCTCGGAGGTTTTGATTTTCCTGTTTGTTTTCCCACCCTGTTTGCCCTTGCTGTTTTTTGGGTTCCAAGGCGGTTTTCTTGGCCGGTAGGTGGTGTTCCCTGTCCCATTCTAAACCTTTTTTAAGCCTTCCTTTTATTCCCGGTATCCTGGTCCCAAAGAATTACTCCTTTCCCCCCCGATTTTTTTCCTTCTTTTTGGATTCCCTTCCTTCTTTCCTTTTTATGGCCCCTATAAACTTCCTGTCTTTTCTCTGGGTTTTCCCAAGGACTTCCAGTTCTTTTTTTTTCCCATGTCAGTTTGGACGTAAAAACGGGGTTTCTAGTGCCCTAGTACGCTTTGGTTGTTTTTGCAGATCCGCTTGTTTTTACAAGCCCTCCTGTTATTTTCTTTTCAAGGGCAGTAAAATATAAACTGTCAACAAAAGATAAAAATTTTTAATTTGTAAAACCCCATTTTAAATCTGTAACTTTTTAAAAATTAACTTTTTTGAAAAAATTTTAAAACAATTTAAAAAGGTTACTTTACTTTAAGTTGTATTGCATTTAGTTTTAGTAAGATGAATATTATTATGATTTAAGGGAGATCAATAGAGTGCCGTAATAAGAAAAAAATTTCGAGTTGTCCCATTTCAGTGGTAATTTTTTTTGTCGTTATAATATGGGTTGTTACAAAGGTCAAAAAAATATCTTTGGACGTTTAGCCAGTTTTTAATTTAAGACCCTGTTTTCAAACACTTCTAAACGTCAAATTTTGGTGATCAACTCCCTTTTAAAAAACTATAACTGAAAAATGGATTGACGGATTTCAACAAGGTTTCATATTCGGAAAGCCATTTTATGTAGATTTTTTTTTGTCCTAACACTTTTTTTAATTTATAATTTTTTGTGTATACGGGGCCAACAAAACCCAAAAAAGTAGCTGATTTAGAAATCCTAAATATAAGGTAAATTATTTATGCCAAAGGGAACATATGTGTGTGTTTTGTTTTAAAAATAGCCAAGTTGAAGTTTGTGTCAATATCTTGAAACGATTTCTACGTTAATCGATTTATGTGTTTAAGTGCCTGTAAACTTATTCAGCAAAAATGCGTCGTTATTATGACATTAGGTCTGAATGGTAGGAAATCCAACAACGTCTTAAAGTTTTAAACATTTTTAAACATAAATTGGGAGGTGTTGTAAAAGATTAAATCAACAAAAGCCCAAATTTTTTTTTTATCCATAATTACCGAACATTAGGTACAAAACGGCCTTGTTTGGGTAACATGTTTTAGATTAAAATTGTTGGCGAAACTTTTTTTAGTAATTTCGGGGTCCAAAACACCCCCATATTTTTTTGTTGATTTTACTTAGTTTTCCTTTTTGAGTAAATTACCTCTAAAAAAATGTTTCTTAATTAATTTTCACAGGATCGTTTTAACAAATAATCATGTCATTGTTTTAAACAGTTTGTTTTCTAAATTTTCGTTATCTAGAATTTTTAATAATAAAGACTTGCAACAACGTCTGGGGAAAATAAAAAAACAATATAATTTTAATAAGAAAAATTTTTCTACCCCAAATTTGGGACAACATTAAACTTTAAATTTTTTTAAACCTTTTTTATCACCCCGTATATGATGGGGTATAACACCAAAATCCATTTTTGTTTAAAAAGTTTTTAAAATTTAAACGTTGTTAAATTTCCCCCCATTCAGACCTAATGCCATAATAACGACGCATTTTTTTTGAATAAGTTTAAGGCATTAAACATCATAAACTGATTAACGGTAAAATCGTTTAGATATTGATAAAACCAACTTGGCCATTTTTAAAAAAAACCGAAAATATGGTCCCTTTGGCGTTAATAATTTACCCTATATTTAGGATTTCTAAATCGTACTTTTTTGGTTTTTTTGGGGGGCCCGTATAAAAAAGTAAAACCCTATAAAAAGTGCTTAGAACAAAAAAATATCAAAAAGTTTCCCGAATAAAAAACACTTTTTAAAAATCTGTCAATAATTTTCCAGTTATAGTTTTTTAAAAAATTGATTCCCAAAAATTTTGACTTTAAAAAGAAGTACCAACCAAAGGTTCTAAAATTCAAAAACGGGTAAACGTCAGAGATATTGATATGACCTTGGTTACAACCCATTTTATCCCAAAAAAAATTACCACTGAAATGGGGCAATAATTTTTTTGTTTCTTTGCAGATCATTGATCCCCCTGAAATCATGAAAAATTTTTTACTTTACAAAAACTAAATGATTACAGCTTAAAGTAGAAAAAACCGGTTTTAAACCTGTTTTAGATATTCAAAAAATTTTTTTTAAAAAATTGTTTAAAATGGGACAAAAAATTTAAAAGGAGATTTTTTTTTTTGGATTTTTTTCCCGTTGAAATCAGAACTGTGTGCCCAGTGGAATGGGGAATTGTAATTTCATTTTTTCTTACACCCCCTAGTTCCCTGCTCGGTTTTGGGTCCCTTACCAGATGATGAACCCTGCCGGGGGGATCGGTTGCTGCCCTCACTTCGATCGGTTTTTACCCCAAAGATAAAATTGTCCTGAGCTTAATGAAGACGATTTTTAAAGGTTGGGGTTTTTTAAAATTTAAAGTCCCCAAAGTTTAATAACTCAAAACTGTTTTTAATATTTTTTTTAAAGGAAAGTTCTATTTAAGGTGCTGAAATAGACATAATTGTCGATTTAAAAGAAAAATTTTTTTTTTTTTTTTTTTTTTGTACAGAGTCATCAAACGAGTACTGAAACCTCTTGTGGTTTTCGTATTTAAAAAAAAGGAATTTGATCTTGTGTATTTTCCTTTTGTAAAATAAAAAAAATTCAAAAAAATTTTAAATTAAAAAAAAAAATATGACATAAAATTAACATTTTTTTATCAAACACCTTAAATTTTGTTGTTTTTGAAAGCATCTTATTTTTTAAAATTAAAAGGTTTTTTTTTTTTTTAAAAAAATTTATTATATTTTTTACTTTTTTATATTATTTAAATAGTACCAAATGCTAGACTGTAAAATAATATGTTTTGGCATTTTGTATTCCTTGATAAATTTTTTTTTTTAATATAAAAAAAAAATTTTTTTTAAAATTTAAAATTAATTTTTCTAAAAAATATAACTCAAAACTTTTTTTCTGAAACGTCTCAAAAAAAAAAGCTTTTAAAAATAAAAAAAAAAGTGTCCCCTTAAAAGCTTTTTTATGCCTATCTATTTATTTAATTTAATTGGTTTGCTATAGGTATAGTCTGTCTCAAAGTATACCGTGTTAGCTCCTGCCTTCTTTATGGATTATCCCTGCCGACAGCAACAAAACTGGGATCGGTAGGTATTAAAGGACAGAACATTGGGACGGACTTTAATAATATAAAGATTTATAACTTATCGTTTATTCAGGTAAGTATAATTTTAAAATTACATTAAGAAATTAAATATATGCAAAGTTTTAATAAATTTATAATGCATTATTTATACATAATTACATGTCTAATATCTAAATCTAATTCTGTTTCACTATCAAAGTCATCATTGAGATTAATTACAATAGGTTTATGTTGTTTTGGATGAAATGTAAGAGACCTCAATTTTTATAATGTGCTGTACTGAATTTTTCCAGCTCTCAACGGGTATGTTAGTAATTACATTTTTATTAAATTTATAACACTGGAACTTGAAGTAGGTGTAACATTTTCTGCTCTGGTCTTTGATTTTACTTGGTTCCACAAATGCTTTTTAAACATACAGTGATACGGAGGAAGATGTAAGACAGTATACCCAGCCTGTTCAGCCAAATCCATAAATATTGTTTTTTAATTACATATAAATTTAGGACTCCTAAAAGTTGCTCTTTTTTATAATTTAATTCAAAATAAATATCATTTTCTAACCAATATTCCTGGATCTCAGTTTTTGAAGTTGGTGCTTTCTGTAGCAGACAGCTGTGGTAGCTTGCGTTATCCATGACAATAACACTGTTGTTTGGAATATTTTATAAAAGATAATTTTAAAACCAGTTTTCAAAAAGTTCTGCACTTATATCCTCATGATATTCCAAGCAGAATCCTTAATATTCTTTGCAGACAACAGCAAGCAGTTTGGGCAAATCCGTCTTCTGAACCAGCGTGTATTATGGTAATGCGTTTTCCTTTATTTGAAGGTGCTTTCGTCTAACAGTTTTGACTGAAATTAACCCAACCTTTAGATACTGTGTTGTGTGTATCGAACCATTTTCATCAAAAGGGAAATTATGGATCTGTT
Source organism: Listronotus oregonensis (assembly GCA_019359885.1). Classification (NCBI taxonomy): domain Eukaryota; kingdom Metazoa; phylum Arthropoda; class Insecta; order Coleoptera; family Curculionidae; genus Listronotus; species Listronotus oregonensis. The sequence goes on from JAHBCN010009850.1 coordinate 32,889, forward strand.
TCTAACCTATATCTTTTAATTTCTTGAAGGTAATTAAATCTCCAAGTGCGTAATCTTTGCGATTTTACTACTTGTCTTTTGCTATTTTGCGGTATTTAAATCCCATTTACAAACAACTCTATGGAGGGTGGCACGTAATATTTATATTTGTTTCGTCTTTGTCTACCTTCTTTTTTAGTTTATCCAAGGTAGGGAATAACTCCGCTTTTATAAAGACAATATATTTTCCTTCTTATTAGGTCCTGATCACTATTGTCTATAGGGTGAGATTAAAAATCACTACGTTTTTTTCTTTTTTTCAATTTTTCACTAATAATAATATCCCATATCGATAAAATTGGAGTTTTTGTAAGTGGGCAGGTTTCTTTTAAAGCTTCTTGTTTAATTAGCCTCTACTGATTAAAGTTTCATACACATTTTTCACAACCTGTTTTGCATCTAATGACAAATGATTTCGACGCGACATAGTTATATTCTCGTAAAACAACTTTTTCGAAACGCACAGAAAAAACGGTTCGGATTATATTAAAAAAACGAGTCTTTACGATTTTTTTAGGTAAAAAAAAGTAATTTGAACCCGGTGAGCTCAGGCAGCATTGCGGCTTTGAATTGATTATAGTTCATAGTAATAATAAAAAAAATTTTATGTGTATCCCTTATTGGCTAGCTTTTGGGGTAAAATCACAAAAAAAGGAACATCGATGCGACCAATAAAATTCGCAAAGTCAACAAAAATCAACAATCCTTTAAAAGTTTCGTCAGTGTCTTTTCGGGGAAAACAATCCTTTTTTTTTGCTTTGGCCTCGCCTT
>JAHBCN010009851.1:0-33679 GCA_019359885.1 Listronotus oregonensis
AGTCAAAACAAAGATTTACAATATAATAATTTCATACAAAAATACAATCCCATAACACAAAAATAAAAAAAAAAAGTCTGCCTGCAATTTTCTTTCTTAAATTTTTTTTTTTATTTACACTTGTCACAATATACATATGTTCATCGAATGATGTTTGTCACAATACCATTATGATTAAAATTACAAAATATAAATCCATAAAAAATGTTATTTTAGTCAGGGGGATTCAGAGGAATACTGGGGTTCTATAAAAGGGAAAAATAAAAGGGTTTTTTTGTTTTCTACTAGATCTTTTTAAACTGCTATTAGAAACTTTTAATGAATCAAAACTTTACCTTCCTCCTCTCCACCCTGTTGAATTATAGGTGACGTAGACTCAACCACCTCCTTCTCTTTTTGAGAAGTACCTACTAAGTTATTTGATAAGCTATGTTGCTCTATGACAATACTAGTGTTTTCTGAGCTATTTAGAATATTTGCAAAATTTTCACTTTCCACAGCATTACGACACACAGGCACAGAGGCTGAAATTTACAAAAAAATTTCCAAAGAAATAGTTTCTTTTGCTTTGCTTTTAAAATTATTACTTTTTGAATTATTATTGTTTGAGTTTACTTTTTTTTCTCAAGATTTTTAAATTAACTAGGAGAGAAGACAGATATCCCCTGCTTTTCCAGAACCAGATATTTTTGAATTTGATCAGTATGACTTTTTAAAAAAAATATCATTTTCGGAACTCTTACATAAAATATACAGACTTACCTATCTGTTTAATAATAATTGACTGGATCCACTTTCGATTTTTTTTTTATACGCGAACATACACAGTCTCACCTACCTTAAAATGTCTTTCTTTGCCACCATAATACTGTTTTTGATTTTCCTGTTGTTTTAAAACTTTTTTTAAAGGGGTTTTCCCGTTCATAATTTTTGTCTTCAACATATACTTGTTAACATCTTTGTTAATTGGTTTTGAATGGTTCTTTTGGGTTTTTTACGTTAAACATCAGATCAAAAGGAGTTTTTTCCCGTGGTGCTATGTTCTGTCGTTCTATAATTAAACAAAATTCTTGATATTACAGCAGAAATTGATAAACCTTTATTCTTGGATCGTCACAGCTTGATTTAAGCTTATTTTAATTGTCTTGACAGAATTTTCGTTTCCCATTGCTTTTTAGGGGGATATGGGGGAATGGTTATATGTTTTATTCCGTTTCTTTTAAAGAATGTTTTAAACTGTCATTAGTTGAGGACCATTATCACTAACAAATATTCTTGGTAATCAAACTTGCAAAATATCTCTAAGAATGTCCCTGTCCTTGCCGAACTGGTATTGTTTTGCATTGGTACTACTTCCAACCATTTTGAAAAAGAATCAGTTAAAACAAAGTACATTTTTTTTTTATATTCAAAAATAGTCTATAAGGGAAATGTCAAAGGTGTTTTAGTTACAGGCCATGGAGTCAGTTCTGCTTTGGAGGATTCTGCCCATTTTCCCGACCAAAGCTACACGATTTTACCATTTTTTTTATGTCTTGATCTATTCCACACCAATATACTAGGATCTGGCAAGTGCTTTCATCCTGATATACCAAATGTGCAGTATGCAGTTCTGAAAGTACTTTTGTCTCAGAATCTTTGGTATAATTACCCCTATGTCCATACAGTAAAATGCCATTTTCTATATGAATATTTTGTCGTCTACTGTGGTATGGTTTAAGTTCATCTCTCACATTTCTGGGCCATACTTGTTTCTTTATGAAGCTTATGATGTCACTCAATTCTTCATCCTCACTTATCAGTTGTCTAATCTCGTTATTATCCATTGGCCAGGAATTTTCTTGTTCTGTAAAATTTATATAGTGTCCTGTCATATTTTCTTTTTGATTAACAGGTAAAAAGGGTTTTTTAGAAAAGGGAACGGGGTATATAATTCTGTGAACTTTAACATACTGAATTCTATAATTAAACATTGAAAGAAAAGCTGCCCACCTTTGTAATCTATTGGCAGATGTTTTGTATACCTTTTGCTCTCCAAATATTGTGACTAAAAGGGCGGTGGGGCAGTTTAAAGAAAAGGGTAACAAGCAAATATTCAAAAAAATTTTTTTACAGCAAAATAAATAGCCAAAGCTTAAATGAATAATGGAATAATTTTTTCTGATGGTAGCAATGTCCGAAAGCAAACGAAATCTTTTTCTTTTACATCAATGACATGACTTAAAACTGCTGAAATGCCTTTCGGGGTCGCATCAGTTGTCACTACTATCGGATATTTTTCTGGGTTAAAGTGCATTAAGGTTATATCAGATGATATTTGTTTCTTTATTTCTGAAAAACCCACTTTCACAACTATTGTCCAAACAAAATCATTATCTTTTATTAGTTTATAAATGGAAGAATCTTGAAAATTTTTAAAAAATTTTGAATAAAAATTTTACTAACCCCAAAAAACTACGAACTTCATGAACATTGTTCTTTCCGTTTGAATAGTTTTTTAACTTTGTACCCTTTTTTAATACCATTTTTATCTATTTTAAAACCCAATAAGAAATTTCATCTTCAAAAAATTTACACTTTTCTAACTTAAGGGTAAAGCTGCCCCGAATTTCTTCAAATACTATTTCCAAATTCTTATTATGATTTTCCAAAGCGTTGAAAACTGCAATATCCAATAAAACATACTACTCCGTCGATCTTGCAATGTCTGCTTAATAACTGTTGGAATCTGTTGAGTGATTCCAAAAGGCATCCTGTTCATCCTAAAATTCCTTTAGGGGTGGGTCCAGTTATATTAAAAGTCTGTTCTGTTAGTTCAATTTGATTATATGTTGATCTCAAATCAATTTTAAAAAAATTTGCCTTTTTAAATTTTTGGGAGAAAATTTATTTACATTTCGGTATGGATAATTTTGGTTTTTAAAAAATTTATTTATAGGGGTTTTATAATCACCACACAATCTTATAGTTTGATCCGCTTAATTACGGGGTTTGAGTGCCCACTCCATGATTTATTAGAAATTACACCCTCTTTTCAAGCTTTTCCCAGCTCTTTGTCCCTCAAAAAAGAAAAGGGGGTCCGTTCTTTTACAAAAAATAGGTTTTACATTTTCGCTATTTAATTCCAAATTTACTTTTTTATATTTATATTTTACCAATTTTATCACTAAAAAAATTTTTAGAAACCCTTTTGAAATTATTTTATTTAATTCACTGCGGGAAATATTGTTTACAAAACTCATCCTACCTTGAATTTAGTCATCCATTTCCCCCCCAAAAAAATATTTGTCGTAGCACTGGGAACTACATAGAATATACAATTCTTTGTTTTATTATTAAACGTACATCTACATTAAAGTACCCTTCTGGTCAAATATATTACCATCATATCCTTTAAAATTGTGTTCGCCAGGGAAAGCTTAAAATGAGAAAAATGATTATCATAACAACGTTTTGTTATAGCAGAAATAGTTGAGCCACTGTCACACAAAAATTGTAACTTAACCTTGTCTACAAAAAAATTTTTACAATAAAATCATTTTTATTTTCTACAATATCACCATCATTACAAAACATGTCAAAAACCTTATCATTAGAAAAACTTTGCTTACATTTCTCTGATTTTCAATGAAATTTTTATCTTCCGATTCACTACCTAAGTCTTTGTTTACATTTTGATCAACAAAATTTACCCTTTTTTATTCAAATTACATACCTCAATATTCCAACTTTTTACATAAATTACATCTAAAATTTATATAAAAACATTCTTTATCATGTATAAACCACAAACTGAACAATATTTACGTTTTTTTACGAAACTTTTTTTACCTTTGAAGACATTTTTTTGACTTCTGTCATCTCTTCTGACTATGCGCCATGTTGTTGGTTCCGTTTCTTGATTGGCTGCGGTCATGCCTCGATCAATACTTCGATTCCAGCTTTCATTGGTCGAATTGGATTCTGGGCACTCGAGGTGTCATTTCTGCTTGGCGGGAATCTTTTAATTTCTGGAGGGAAAATATCGACTTCCCTTAACCATATTTTCTTGATTAAGTGCCAATTTTAACATTTCTGAGTGTTTTTTTCTCAGATTCTTCACCAAAAGATCACGAATCTTCCGGTGACAAACCCGGACAAAATTTTTTTAATAAAATGTGTTCTAGATTGTCTTAAAATTGCACGATGTTGCCGCTCCTCTAATTTTGGCGTGCCATTCCAAAAAGTCAGTGAGTCCTGGGTTAATCCAAAAAAAAATTCTTTCTCCATACACTTTTTGTTGTTCCAAATTGAGATTTCAATAAATCGGTCAATGCTTTAAATGATTTTTTCCCGAGGTTGAGTAGGAAACGTAAGGTCTTTTAAATTTATAAGTCGATTGGCTTACCGAACTTAAAAATTGCCACTTTAATTTTGTCCCCGTTGACACTATTAACAATAAAATGTTGTTCCAAACGCTCCGGGTAAAGTTCCCAATCATCCACATCCCAATTAAATTCATAAAATTTCAACGTGGTGTAGCCATTTTGTAGAAAAAAATTATCACTCACGCGATTTCTCCGCAATTTTAATTTTCACGTTTTTTTTTTCCTCGTCGCCACTGTAGTGTTTGTTGGTTGGGTAAAAATCGTACTTTCACTATATACTAATATCACATTTATTTGTTCAGGTACTGTTAGACTACGCGTTATGGTTTTACTATTATGGTTCAATGGGGGAATGTTACGATGGTAGCAGGAAACAGACTGCTTTTGTAGGCCGAGAAGGTTCATGAAGGGAACCAAGGAATTGCCCTTGCTACAATTCAATGTTGCCAATGGTACAACTATCACCGTCATGAGATACCCCTGGAAGAAAAGACGCGGTCTGCCTTTTCTGCGAAACACTGTTCTCTGAAGATACAGAAGGAGAGCTTTGGATGCAGTGCCAAATGTGTGAAATGTGGGCACATAATGAATGCGCAGGTTGTGAAAAAGACTATTAAGATTTTTGTAAATAACCGCTATTAAAAGCACTTGTACTTAAATAAAATTTGTTTTTTTACTTTAAATGCATTTATATTTTTTTATATCCTGCTGCATGTATGTTTGTCTTAAAAAACTGGGGGCTCATATTACCAACACACATGAAATTTTGCGAAAAGTGTATTGACTCACAAATTTATATTTTTTTGTTCTGAAACCTTAATTTTATTGAACAAATAGAAACAAAACCAAGTTAACAACTTCTTACTCTATATTATGCTATAAAAAGAATGGGTGTAAATATTTTTATAACAAAATTATTACAAAAAAATCAAATGAGGGCTCATAATACCACCTTTACCTCTACGTTTTACGGCTTATCAAATCGTTTAAGAGTCCATTCGCGCCGCGAAAATTGGAACCAATTTGGGGTTCTGTGCATACTGTTTTTCTCAAAAACTGTATAAGTTATCGATAATTTTTAAAAACTATATGAAAGCCAACACTTAAATCTAGGCTTCTGCTGTAATAGTTCTTTAAATTTGGATTTTATTTTTAATATTTCCTTGAGTGAAAGTCACCCTTAAATCGGTTATGTTTAGATATTATTTTCTTTTAACTCGACCCATATTTCAAAAACCCGTTATAGGAGGAATAAATTTTTGTTTTACTCATTGTGAAGATGTAGTTGAATTTACTTACGTAGTAACTGTACTGTATATTTATATATAGAAAATCAGGTATAATATTCTTAAATACACATAAAAAAGCAAGGTTATAAGTATTTTCTACCCCTAAAAAAATCAAAATTGTGTTTGATATACGTTTGGTTATACGAACAGTTCCGAACTTAACATAAGACACTGCTAAGGCCAAACTAAGGCACGTCCTAAAACCAGCATAAGTAAAGCTAGGCATCAAAGGATCTCAAGATGGGGAAAAGATGGGGACCAAGAGGTCAGCTCATTGTTTGAGATGCCCTCGGACAGGTCAACCCCTCGTTTCATCTTTAACAGACACTTTCGGATTGTTATACCAGATAGGGAGGACTGGAAAGAAGGCCCTCCAATCAAAGCCGATCATATCTGGTATACAGATGGCTCCAAGACCAACAAGGGAGTAGGAGCTGGCATCTATGGAGATAAGTCTAGAGAAAAGATAACCTTAAGTCTTGGTCAGTACGCCACGGTTTTCCAAGCAAAAATCGCAGCAATAATGCATTGTGCCGTGGTGATTAAAGAAAAAGGGAGTAAAGGAAAAAACATCGTCATTTACTCAGACAACCAAGCGGCCTTGAAGGCCATCAGTTCTCCAAAAGTTAATTCCAAACTAGGGGGATTATATACAGGCCCTGAATAAAGTCGGCTTTGCAAACAAACTTACGGTAGCCTGGGTACCAGGCCACGAGGGCCATCCAGGTAACGAAGAGGCCGACGACCTAGCCAAAAGAGGATCAGCTATGGAAATGATAGGCCCTGAGCCATTCTGTGAAATCCCGGCAGGCCTCCTTAAAGCATCTGTAAAGAGCTGGGTAGACAGGGAGTTTCAAAGCTGGTGGTTACAAACACCAGGACAACGATAGGCAAAGCAGTTCATTAGGACCTGCTCGGCCAAGTTTACCTCGGACCTGCTGAGCCCCAGTCGTAAAGTCGTTAGGATAACGGTAGGTCAACTAACAGGACATTGCAAACTCAACAAGCACCTGGAAAGAATAGGCCTGGTGGACGATAGCCTGTGTAGGTTTTGCCAGGAGGCTGAAGAAACAGCCGTACATGTGTGGTGCCACTGTGAAGCACTATATGGGCTTAGGTTTACTAGGCTTGGTGAGAAAAAGACAAAACCGGCAAGATATATGGAGCGGCCAGTGTCAAGACTCTGGAGTCTAGTTAAGAAGACGGGCCTGGACAAGGTATTCTAAGGAACGATAGGAGAAACCACAATATATCTGGCAAGGTTGTAGTGGGCGAGGTCATTTTTGCCATCTCCGCTCAAGTAATCATAAAATCTAAGGCTAGGCAACTATTCTTTTTAAGAGAAACCTTATCTTGCAATGCATCTACACAAACTCAGATATTAAAATAAGACCGGATTTCGATACTCAGCAGATACCTTTTGGTAACCATTTCCTTGATAGTACCATTTAATCATCAATACTTTTTTTTCAAGTTAACAGGTCGCTCGAGAAATTGTACCAGAGACGCTTTCAAAAATATCACCATTTTGACCTCTAAATGACCTTGATATCTCGTTTTTCTGACGTGATGGGGAAAAACTGACCTCGGATTCGGATTCAGGGCGCCGAAATACTTAGGAATACCATGGTTCGGTAAAATAGTCAGGACATTTTTTTTGTAAATCTGTGTAATCAATGAAATGAATTTGCTCTAACTAAAGCGAGAAAGAAGTTTATTATTTAATTTATTAATTCAATTTATGATAATAATTATTACAAGTAGTATAGTTATAAGTGGATGTTTTTTTTTGTTAAAAATATTCTTCATGTTTTCTACAATATTTTTATTATTCTAATTTTATTTTAATTTTATTTTTGGTATGAATTATATTGAAGTGCAAATAAAATTGAAATTATTGACATAAGAAAAAAATAATATATTGCTATTTCTTTTTATTTCTTATCATAAAAAATTATTAGAAATTTCCATCACTATTCTTGTTATTTTCAAGCGAAAACTTTATTTTACAAAATAATTTTATTTATAACTGCAATAAAATATTAAAAAAATATATTTAAGAATTTTAATGCCTAGGCCCTAGGGCGCTAATTGGTTTATAGCCCAGGGCGCAAAAATTGATAAGAACGGCCCTGGTTATATTAGATTTTACATCATCTGCTTTAATATGGCAAGAATAGATGGCGCCACTTCACAGCATTCCATTTAAATGGTCGATATTTTTGAGAGTTTTGTATTTTTATCACATTTTCATAATAAAATAAATGAAAATACAACTGTTTTTGATAAATTTATAAAATTGTATGATAGTTTAGTTTAATTATCACCAATTTTATGATAAAAGAAGGGCAGGATAGTGGAAGAAGTATAGAATTTTTTATCATAAGCATAATTTGACATTAAAGTGTTGTCGAAAAGTGCGTTTACAAAAAAGTTGCTTTTTTTACGGTAGCAAATAATATCTTGTATGAAATGAAAGCATCGAGTTCCAAATGCATCGATCAGTTTTCTATGCAAGATGAGGATTAAACTGCCATTAAATTTTTTTTTAACTGGTGCGGACGTTCGTAAATCCTCGAAACGAAGCGGCTAAAATGTTAATGAAGGTTTACGGCTGTTTTTGAATAACAGCTATCAATAAAAACGGTTCCAAACTATAAGTCTACATGTAAGTTACTTGGCAAAGTTCTTATTTGTGATGTCCGGTGGTAAGGCAAAATAAATGGTACGCTTTATTCAGTTAAATATATATTGATTCTTACTACAACACTTAATATGAACGGAACGTGATTGTGGCTTCAATGGCGGATGGCGTGCTTGTATGACCCGGGACCGTCTGACGTTTCAATGTGGTATGTAGCGAACTGCCCTCTGGGTGGCTACGTGTCTCCTCTGGAAGCTCTCTTCCGGCGCACAAGCTCTGTAGTTGTGAACCTGCGTGATCCTAATGTAGGGTAGGAAACCAACATAACACCTCCTTTGTTGAAAAATCCAATCATCTTGTAACACAAAATTTCCAACAGCAACAAAACTTCAATATGTTTTTTGCATATTTACAATTGTGTGCCAATTACAACTATGGCACCAAAATTATATACCTAGATACACATATCTATGCATATTCTTAAACACCGAAAACAAATATGTATTTACTATTTGACATATCGTTTCCTGCCTGATGACATTCTACACTTAATTTGTATGTTACATCAATCAGGGGTACCTTAATGATAGTTTTTTTTATAGTGGGACGAACATTTATTTTATCGAATAGCCCATTGCCGTGTTTTGTTCTCGTTCTTTTACCTTTAAATTTCCCTGGTTTTTCACAACATGGGTTAAATGCGCATTTGGCTTGTTAAAAAATATTATTTTGTAAGGAAGACAAAAACTTTTCCAATTTGTATTACTGTATTCGCTAGAATTGTGCTTTAAATATAGATAAATAGATATTTGGAATAATTTTAGTTATATTGTATTTTTATAAATAGGTATTTACACTTTAACAAAACTATAATATTTTAAAATCGGCAAATATTTTTACAATAAAAGCAAAATGGTCTTCAGGTACATACCTAGGTTTAACAACATCAAATAGAGAGATGAGTATATAAGGTCTAATCGATCATGAAGCAAACTAGAACCAAAAACCAACCATAGGGGTTCGGAAATAAAAATGGAGCTGGAGCGGCGTCAGAGTAGAGTTTTGATCACATGACACGGAGCTTTAGGTGCATGGGCTAAGCGAACGCTAACTGGAGTTTGAAAACCTAACCTCGTTTATTTATTTATTCGATTGTTGCTGAACATTGCCCTGAGATTTTTTTGATATTTCCATAATAAATATAGGTAACACGTTGCCGAATAAATAACTCTCATAAAGTCATACTTGTAGAACAAACTAAGGTTTTAAACATTTATAATTTGTAATACCTCACAACAACAAAAATTACCGCATTTTAAGCAATGCTAAGTTATGTAAATAATTTTCAATGTCACTTTTAAACATGATATTTAATTAGTGTAGCGGAGTTAACAATTAGTTAAATTAGGTCATTTCATTTGTTATTTTGCTAATTTTACTAGTACTTAAAAAGTAACCAACCCAACTTATGTAAAACATTTAGTACATATGGTGACTCGGATTAAGTCCTCTAAAAAAGTTTTTCGATTGATCGATAATACCCATTTTCTGGAGAATTTTTTGGACAGAAGATATCTTTTTCCCTCAAGACCGGGAAAATACTTTTGCCGGGCTCATTTGTCACTTTTCTAGTCTTATTTGTCACTTTGCACATCCATGAAATAGAAAATAAGCTGCTAATTTAGCAGCTTTTTTATTTATGGATTGTTATGGAAACAACTTAACTTTTTTTTTAATCTTTAGACAGTGCAGGAAGGCTGAGGCCTAAGCACTAATATAATGTGGGTGTCTTAAATAATTCTTATTGTTATAATAAGTGTCAAATCCAAGTCAAGCGGATAAATAGACCTGTTTTTAAATATTAAAATTTGTTTTTTTAATAGTTTTGGTTGAAAAAAAGATTGTTCATTACGGGATCTAAAAACAAATGTTTTGCAGGTCTCGCCAAGTTTTCAGGACTTGCCTACGGCTCGAGCTAGAAACCGCTTGGCTCGACCTGCAAACACCACAGAATAAAAAACCGAACACTACTTTCCGGTCTTCTAACGTAAATTACTACAGATTATGTAGGTAGGTATAAAGCAACGAAATTTTATTTCATTCTTTTTTTAATTTATATGTATCTAGGGGATGGGAGGTACCTTACGAAATGAAATCCGGACTTATTACCCCAATATTCGGGACGAATGGTAACTTTATCTTAAGGAAAGGACTGATCTTTATAATCAGGATTTTTGGTCAGTTTATCTATATACCTACGTACATAAAAACTAAAGTATAAAAGAAAATATAGTGTAATCTACTTTCTTTCCGATCCATATTTTCCATTAATATTACGAGAAAAAACTTTAAATTCACAACACAAAACACTACTTGTTCTTAAAATGCGAGGAAATAAGCATAGTAAGGTTTAAGGTTATGTACTAATCTTCCTTTCTAAACCTGGCGTCGTTGTTAAAAAATCGTACATTCTCTGTGCGGGCTGCTTTTAAACATACGAGGTCGATATGTTAAATTATAATCATATCTAAAACGTATATTAAGAGAAGTATCGAACTTGTATCTAAAAGACTATTCTCTACATGGCAACATTTTAACGTTAATATAAAAGTACATAAAAGTTGCGTCAGTAAGATGTTTGTTCTATACCGTATTAAAAATATTCACAAGGGTATGTTATAGAAACGAAAATAATCAGTAACAATTCAAGAAAACGAAACAGATATGATAAAATAACGTTTAAAATTAAATGTTATCACAGTTACTTTTGAATAACGTTACAAAACGTGCTAAAGATGTTCTTCGCTTAGTGGGAATAATGGAGATTTTTACCTTTTCATTACAAAGTAATATCCTTTAAAGGTATAGTTTGTCCAAGCTAACATGTTTGCGTTGGCTTAAATGAATCAGGCTATTTCAAAAACAAAAATCACTAGACTCAACGTCAAAATCAGCTGATTGGCGCAAATCATCCAGTAATGGATTAAAGGCGTTTCAATTTTTGTATTACATTTTTCTTGTGTTTGGGTGTGTCATTTCGTGTTTCAAAGTAATTAGTGAGATTAGAGATTACTCTGCAGTGTTTTTATTTTTTTTTTGGTGTGGACTAATTGACATTGTTTAAATTTCATAATTTATTTTATTCTGGACTAAGTTTTTATTTTTATTGGTTTTTATTAACTAGAATAGATATTTTTTAGAGTATGAAACACAGTGATTACTGTATTTTCAGTTCGGAGGTAAGAAAATATAACCTAATATATATTTTTTGAAAAATAATGCTATCAGAATAGTGATCTTGCATAAGGTAAAATAACTCGTGTTAATAGTATCATAATCTAAAAATACATCCTTAGATGTGCCAAATATTTTAAGATTTAAATATATTGATGAATGTATTTTTTAGGATCCCATAGTGACAGTTGCTGACAATATAAGAAGCTTTATGGAAAATGAAGATTTAGGAGAAAATAAAAATCTTTGGGTGTTCCTCGATGAAACCTGGATCTTCGCGAACAGCTCTTTCTGCAGGTCTTGGCAGGATGACGATGTTTATTTCAGTGAAAAGGTAAAACATTTTCATGACGAATTGTACGCTAAAAAAATGTACTTTCCTTCACTTAAGGAAAAATTGAAGGGCCCATTTTTTTTTAATTCACAAGGTAAAGCACTTTTACAACCCTCCAATAAAATTTTGTTTTGCCTTCTAAATTGTTACAGTTTTACAAAAAGTTTCCTCTTGCACACCGACAAGCGGTAGAAGACCTGTTTCTTTTTCAAGAATATTTTTACGGCTTCTGCTCCGAAGCATTAGCTGTTGTAATTCTTTCTTTTGCATATCCTAATTAGAAAAATTGAAAGTCTACTCAGATGCAGCCCTTTATTGTTCACGTCACATTTCCCACTTTTTCCGCACCTTCATCTCTCGAGTTTCGAGACTACGAAATCTAAATATATTTAAGTGCCTTATCAGTAATTTACTTCTAACTTCACTCTAGACACATAGGGGTATCCTAAGAAAAAAATAAATTTATGACAGATTCGGTAGATACCTCAGTTAGGGTCTGTTTAATACATAGGACATATGATTAAACCTGTAGCTCTTAGACAACATTAAACTACAGAACACACTTGCTGCATTCTTATGAAACATTAAAGTATATTTAATTAAATCACTATTAAAATACTTATATTTTCCTCAGATACATTATTCTACATTCTGGTTTCGAAAAAGGATTTGTTGATGGTGCCAGTAGAATTTTTAAATCAAAAAGAAAAACAGAGATTACCATGGCGAGATGAAAGCTGAAAATTTTGAGAAGTGGGTTAGAGATGATCTACTACCTAATTTGAAAAGGCCTTCATTAGTCATTTTAGTTAATGTCAGCTACCATAGTAGGTTGTTAGAAATGAGAGAGAAGAAATTAGAATGCTTTTATTCAGGAGGCTGGTCATCAAGTGCTGCGCTTGCCTCCATATTATTGGGAATTTAATGCTATAAATATAAAAATAATAAGACAGCTTCGACTGCAATTAATTCCCCATTTTATGGGATCCACAATATTAGTATATTAATAAGGTAAATGATAATAAAATTATTTACAAGTTATCTTCTTTTTACTTTTTAGCTTTTCTTTATTAAATTACCTTACTGCTTTTAATAAAAAACTAAATATTAAATGACTATTTCATTTAAACACATTACATCAATGGCCACAGTAGTTGTCAAAAAGCTTGGTCTCACAAGCATCCATTTACAGTCCAGCTGCTAAAACGCCAAACCTCCCACTTTGTCTGCTCTTTTATCTTAAAAGTGTCTAGACTAGTATCTGCTGCGTGCAGATTGCATACATTTTTCTTTCATCATTGCATACGTTTGCTTTTTTCATAAAAACCCCTGATAGACACTGCCACTTCTAAAGCCTTAAACACACCTTCCAACGTTTTTGATAAATTTATTTTATAAAATATAAGCATTTTATTGTGTTAGTGATACTCTGAATAAATAAATTATTATTACTGTTTTGTTTTATTTATTTTATCATTTAATATAGGAAGCAGCTAAGGAAGTTATATCAGATGAAATAAATCGATTTATCTTTAGGCATTTTTAAAAAAATAGTAAAATTGCATAATAAGGTATATTGAACCATCCCTTGTAGTGAGATATTTTATCAGGATATTTCAATTCAACTGTAAAGAGTTCTCCTGCAAATATAACAAAACATAACAGGTTTGTTTGTTATTCGGAAATAGTGTACACTATTTTGCATTTTTTTTTACGTACCTAAGCGCTCTAATTGAAGGTGTATTTTAGGACTAAGTGTGTACAAAAAGTGTAAAATAGTGTAAACTATTTGTAAATAACAAGCACTTAATAAATAAGTATTAATCTGCATCATAAAGGCGAAAATGATAATTTTTAATAAAATATTACATCAAGCTTTCACAATTCATGCCAATATATGAACAACAAGAAAAAAATACTGATAAATTTAGTTACTGTATTCTAACAACAAATTTTTTAAGATATTAAAATTTTAAAACTCCCATCCCTCAGTACGGTCCTGACTAAAATTCTTATATCAGCCAACTTAAATGTGAAAAACAAAATTTACTAATATGTAGGGATATTTGCATTGCCAAACTAAAAAGGTTAGCTTGGACAAACTATACAAACTAATGGGTGAAAACAAAATTAAATGTCAGATATTTGAGCTATTTGTGGCTCTCTTAAATATAGAGAAACCTTTACTTCACTTTTAAAATGCCCTACCAGAATATATAATAAGGTTTCTCATAGATGTCCAAACCATAAAATATTTTTTCTACAAACGTTTTAAAAAATTCAATTTTTTACACTATCTAGATGCCTTAATAATGTTACTTAAAAGTAACATTTTAAAGCACTAGTTAAAAGTGAAATGTCAAATTTTGAAAGGTAACGTCAAAGTTTATTTATTTACTAACATTTATATTATTTGTACAATTCAAACAACTTGAAAAACAAATTACTTTCAGAGTTCTAGCATTCTTCGTAGTTAAGGTGGATTGGAATAGACAAAACCGCATTCTCACCAGCATCAACAACTATTGTTAGAATTTATTAATAAATGCTAACTTCAATCATTTTTATATACAATGCTATGTAAAACTATTGGCCGAGTGATGATCGCGTTAAGTTAACAACGGTTTAGAATGTTTAACAAAACGTCATTGTCAGTGTTATTCAATGATTTTTGTAGACAATCTGTCAAAAGCTGATATTTTGTTAAACATTTAAACCGTTGTTAACTTTTAACAATTGCCAAGTCCATTGCTAAATTTAAGAACGCGATCATCACTCGGCCGTAAATCTTCCAATTTTTAAATAATTTAATTTTTAACTGCATTATTGCGTTTAAAAAAAAATATTGTGTGATATTTGAGTTAAAAGTCGTTTTAAGGCGCTCATGTGAGTTGCAGAATGAGCGGAGCGAAGCACATTCGTGCCTTATAATTGTACTTTTAACACTTATATCATAAATAACTATTAAATGCGTTTTCTTCTGTTCAAACTCATATTAATCAGTTCGTAAAACACCCAGTTTAAGAGAATAAAACATATTTATGTGGTTCAAAAACATCAACAAGGAAAATTGATCACACAAAAATGACCTCTTTAATAATACGTATACTTCTACGGGAACACACAGAAGAGAGCTTCGTCAGACCGATGAAGCTCAGTTTACCAGTTACAAGGATATATCTTCTTCCTTTAGGTTTTTCTTCCACTCACTTGGGACAATTAAACATATAATGAAGTTTTATTCACTTTTTTTTTAAAGTTTTAGCAGTATAAGACATTCTTCCATTACTTTACCTCTTTTAGAGTCTTAGATGAAGTCAATCTTTTGCAGTTCTGTGAAGACTGGAAGCTACCTTTATAGTTTGCTTTTGTAAGTTTTGAAACTCTTTTTACGTTGATGTAAGACAGAAAACTTGTGGGTTTGTTCAGACCTGAAAATAAACCCACATATATTATGTACATAATAATTATTATACGTTACTTTCGCAGATGGGCTAAAAATAATTGCCAATAATTATCTAGCTACGAATTTTTTATTAAATTTACATACATAAACAAAAAAAACCTTTTTAACCATGTAGGCACTAACTATTTTTTTTTAAGTGGTAACACTTTGTTTAAAAAAATACACAAGAACAAATAATTTGGTGGACAATTTCCAAAAATGATTACAAAAACCAGTAGCATTTTACATTTTTTTGTCACCTTATATGGTATTTATTTAAAACGTGATAATGCCAAAAGCAAGGTCGTTTTATTAAATGAGAAATTATTAATAAAACAGTTACAGCAAAAGTTAGATTTACACTTGACAGGCGGTCGTAATTTCATATTTTTAGTCACTCTAAATGTCTTACTTAATATCTGAATAAATCAAAAGCAAGACCTTTTTATTGAGCACCCTTTCTCAAAAATCAATAATAATTTTTTCCCTCTGTTTTAAACTTGTTGGCTCACACTGTATTATACCAAAATGGTTGTTCTTAAAATTATAAACCTGCAATGGTTTATTAAAGAAAAACTTACTTGAATTTTTGCTGAGGGGACACATCGTGTTTTGAGGCTGTATTTTTCGTTCTGGTGTAACCTGTGTAGACAACGAAGAAAGTGGTTAAACACATCTTTATAACTCTGTTGGGAAGTTGGGGGCATCGCATTGTTAATCTGTTATAATCTGTTTTATAATAATGTGATGCAAACATCAGAGGGTAAATTACAATTAGGTATTAAAATTCTAGGAATTAATTAAACCCACCTTTTTTCCTGCAAAAAGTACTAAGAAACAGGAATTGCATACTATTTAAAGGTAGATTTATTTTTGATTCCACCAACATACCGAGCTTCTGGACTTAAATGAATAGTACAAATACGGTATGACGTTCTGACTTTTTCCATAGGCTTCACCTTTAAGTCTTCTCGACCAATAATTGCATTAATCCAAATATTATACAGCTAAAACAAAATTTTCATTGTTGGTTTTTCTACTACAACCTACAGTCAAGGAGAAAATTTTAGAGGAAAACGAAAATAAGTTTGGGATAAACACTTTAGGCCATTATTTTAACAAAAATTGAATATCTATTGGCAGAGGCATGAATGCTAGCATATTTTTTTACTTAGAGATCGAACGCTGTTAGAACAACACCGATACGTCACGGTTTTATATCAGTTGTTCTTTTGTAACCTCGTTGGTTTGCCATATGAGACCGTGACGTATCGGTGTTGTTCTTACAGCGTTCGATCTCTACCCTTGATCTTTTGGAAAAATATGCATTTGAGCATCCTTATAATAATTGGGTATTATTCATATTTTTTAAACGTGTCCCCAGGTCAATTTTAAAATTTCACAAGTCCGTATAAAAGAGCCAGTTTCGAATATTTTGGGTATGAAAACAGGCAAAAAAGGGACTGGTGACGTCACATCGCATATAAATACAGATTGTTTACGTATCAATTTTGTCTATTTTCAGTTGTGCAGCGGTAAATCTCGACATAACTAGTATTTAGTTTTATTTTGCGTGGCTAAATAAATTGTTTTTCATTCACTATGGCCTACAAAGGATTTGTCAAGGCTTCCACAAATAATTTACCCTCTGTGAATATGTTTATGGTAATGGATTACATTAAAAATGACGAACGTTTTAATTGTAAGTATTAACTTTGTGTTAAATAAAATAAAACATCTTTTTACAATACTTGATGTTTAAACCAAATTAAAAAAATATATATACATGTGGGTATTTATGAATTTGTTAATTAAAACCTTATTTCTAACTTACATTTAAGTGGTCCTTCACAACAAAAAATTCTCTTTTTGATTTTGGCATATCACATCCTGCTGCTGTAAATCATTGTTTCTTACGCTTATAATCCCCCCGAGGCACACATACAAAAATTTTGTTTGGTGTACTTACAAATGTGCTAGTGCAAAGGGGCACAAAATACCATTTATTTTTTATTCTTACATGTTACTCATTTAAACAGCTGTGAATGTTTCATGATATTAACAGCAACTTAAATTTTTTCGACTGTAGCCACGTAAATAATGCCGTAATCAAATTAAACCTCGCTTAAAAGGTGACAATATATTAGAAACACGAATAACGGTTTACTGTTTATATGACGTCAGACAGCAGTGACTTTCGGAAAGCTTGTTTTGGCGCCAATTCTTGGGGTTTGAATTTTAAAGGGCAGTTTTTGCTTGAAATATGTTTTTTAATTCCTCGGCGACGTTCTTACCTACTTTAAATCAATAGGATGGGCAGCGTACTGAGTGAGGTCCTTTAGGAGGTAGCACAACGGGTCTACTGAGGCCTAGGTGCAGTGATGTTTATCACCCTCCGCACTTTCAGATACAGAGATGTTTTTAATTTTTTTTTTTGAGCTTACTATACGATTTTTATGCATATATGCTATCATTTTATGGGTTTTCCAAAAAAACGCGAATATACCCAATTGTTACAGCCATTAACACAGCAGTTAAAAACCATGAAGAAAAAGTTTACAATTAATAAGAAAGCACAAAAAAAAACGCCTGAATTCAAATAAAAAAAGAACACAAAACGCAATACAATACACAAAATTCAAAATCAAAAATGTCATCGGTTGACGCAACGCGCAATTGTGAAGCTTTGTTGAGCCCTCTGGTGAGTTTAGAAAAAACAAATTTTTAATATAATTTCTTAGTACGACGATCAAACCCCTTTTAAACTCGTTCAGTTACCGAAAATTTGCTTTTCTTCGTACTCTGCGCATGTTAAACCGTTATAAAGAACGTTTAAAAATACACAAAACACACCTTATTAAAAGCTATATGTATATTTAAATTTCATTCGCAGCCTAGTAAGCAAATCAACAAAAAAAAATGCTAAACTGAAAAGTTTAAAAGTTTCATCATACATTGCTTTTGCCATTAAAAAACATATAAACGAAATATTTTTTAAATAAATTGTTTTTACTGCGTGTTCAGATTGCTATGTCACTTTAGTATAATTGTTTAAGTTTTATTGCATTTTTTCTAAATAAATTTACTACAACAAATGACTTTATTGGCCCTTCTCTAGGCGACAGTAAAGCAATACTAAAGGTAAATTACTATGTTTTGTGTTATATATGGGAACATTACTTTAAGTACCAAAAAGATATCTTCCTTAAGGCGTAAGTCTACTCGGTCATTTAAAAAAAATCTTTTTTTTCTTTTTCTATTTTTCAAAAGTTTATGCATTTAACATTTCCTAAAAATTTTAGAATGATCCCAGCATTCCTAATATACGTTTCTACATCTTACATTTTCTTATCCGAGCACGTGACACACGCGACAAAGCGCGCATAGCTTTATCAAACCGCCAATTATCAGAGGCTTTTTAAGAAGGCAGCATAAAGCTTAGATAAGATAAATAAGATAAAAGTCAACTCCTGGAAGAAAAATAAGAAATTTTGTATGGTGCAGGCATCGATAATTAGATATTGGTAAGATTTTTTTTTCAGTTTTTCGAAGAAAAAACTTACGCGTTTATCTCGAAACTATGTTTTTCGACCTTACGTTGTCCGATTCTTAGAGTCTACTGAACCGATCATAGAAAAAAGAGTAAGAACCGATTTTCATGAAATTTTAACCAGATAACCCTCAGATGTATGAGTTCGATTCGACCTATAATCATTTCAAAATTTTAATTTTTTATTAGTTTTTTTAAAATCAAAAATCACAAAAAAACAGTTTCATTTTGTTTTTCTAAAAAAAGTCGGCCATTTTGTTAATTACATGTAAAATTTATTTATTGTAGGCCGAATCGAATCAACTGTTAAAATTAATCTAACGTCGCTATTTTTTTAAATTTTAGATGATTCGATTTAGAGATATGGACAACGTTACTCACATGTCAACTTTTTAAAGCGTTACCATTACCTCTAATTATTACACAGGGTGTCCCAAAATATGTGGGCAATCTCTCGGAATCTAATAGAAAACCTAAAAATATTATGACAAGTTCCCATAAACTTGTGACCTTCCCCTACGGAGATACAGGTACATAACGGACGCCCCTGGAAATCGTTTTTGTTTAAATAACTTTTAAAATACTAAGCGTAATTTAACATTTTTTTAATATGATTGTTACTAGATAAGTATTTCTAAACTAAACCAGTAAAACCATATTTGGCTTATTTAGTTTGCCAGGGACGGACTAGCTCTGACACAATAATAGCAATTTTTTTAACACCCTGTATGATAAAGGCTCAACAATATTATTGTTGGATAGCTTGGACTTTAAACTAAAAAAAGGTATTCTTAATTGATATCGATAAAATCAACTGTTTACGAGAAATAAAATATGTGTGTTCTCCAATGGTACGTCAATATTTAGGGAAGCAATTTTCGGGTCTATTTTAAGAAGAAAACTTCGTATGAACGTATGTCCTAAACGTCTTAACTTTTGAGATACAGGGTGGTAAAATTTTTAAAAATAAATCATTTATTATTAATATCTGTAATACCACTTTAGATATTTTAATTTCATTTAGCATAAATGTACTATGAATAAAGAAGCATTTTTTAGTGTACCAAATTTTTTTCATGTTCACCAGTGGCGTTCGTACAGAATTTGACCTGCCTATTTTGGCAGTTATATATATAAATAATAAAGGATTTATTTTTAAAAAAATTACCACCCTGTATCTCAAAAGTTAAGACGTTTAGGACATACGTTCATATGAAGTTTTCTTCTTAAAATGAACCCAAGAATTGTCTCCTTAAATATTGACGTACAATTAATATAATGTAAAAAAATTACCAAACATGATATTATATTTCTCGTAAACAGTTAATTTTATCGATGTTAATTAAAAATGCCTTTTTTTAATTTAAGGATAAAGCTTTCAAAAATAATATTGTTGAGCCTTTATCATACAGGGTGTTAAAACGATTGCTATTATTGTGCGAGAGCTAGTCCGTCCCAGGCAAACTAAATATGCCAAATATGATTTAATGGGTTTATTTTAGACTTACCTAGTAACCATCATATTAAAAAAAAGATTTAATTACGCCTAGTCTTTTAAAAGTTATATAAAAAAAAACGATTTCCAGGGTCGTCCGTTATGTACCTGTATCTCCGTAGAGAAGGCTCGTAGGAAAAAAAATTATGGAAACTTGTCATAATATTTTTGGGTTTTCTATTAGATTCCGAGAGATTGCCCACATATTTCGAGACACCCTGTATACACAAAAAATTTCTAGAATTATAAAATAAATTTTTGTAGCAGTTTAAGAGTGTGTTTATTAAGCCCAGCACTTTTTTTATTAATAACTTTGACAGAAGCTCGAAAAAAAAAGTGAAAATACCGTTTTTTTAGAGCGCGCCAAGTGGACTTGCCAATGAGCTGTTAGGTTAACTGGAGAAAGCACCGCTTTGGCATAAGCGTGGCATCATAAAGGTACATTCTAAGGTTCTGCCGAGCGATAAATGAACCTCTGTACTCAAACAATAAAATCCACTAAAACCCGGGAAAATGATTACTACAGATACTATTTTGTCGTAAAGCGTGGCTGCCAAGTATCTTTCTGTTTCATTTAATTTGTAGATTATAAATAAATTTTACTTAATTTATTCTTAAACTTACATCAAATTAAGCTCTACTATTGTATTTTAAACTGTGAATAATATTTGTTATATTTATAACTATAAAAGATTAAACAGAAAAGTAATGATAATAATGATGTCAAAATACTATTTTGTTTTTGGACAGCTACTAATAAAGGCGCTAAAAACGTGACAACAGTGCATTTTTCCTAGATGCGTACTTCAGCCACCTTCGGCCTTAGGCTTCGCTCGACAGATGACACATTCAATTGAAATTGTTAATTGTGCGTATCGGCAACGGTGTGCGGATATGTTTCGTTTTAGTCTTCAAAAAGTGTGTTTTCTCAGATGAAACCATTACTAATAAATTTTATTAAGTGCAGAGTGGCAGTTATTACACTTGTTGTATAAACAGACACAAAAGTGGGCCCGAAAATTGTAAAAATAAACCATAATAAACGTGGTTTGTTTACAAAAATTGTGAGCTCGCCGGTGCGGCGTTGACAAAAAGTCGGAATCATCTACTTGCGACAGGTGTGATAAAAAAGTGCATGATAATCAGGACGGCTTACTGTGTAAAAGGTACCTAATATGGAAACATCGGGAATGCATTTCGATGTCCCTTAGGGCATATCAACGCATAAGCAAGTTCACACAGCCATGGATTTGTGATAAATGCCAGAATAATATTAAAACTAGAAAAGCAGATCAAACTGCAAATGCTACAAATTATACCACAGAGGACATTATGGCGAAATTGCAGGACATGGATAATAAATATACTATACTGTACAAAAAATTCGAGGAACAACTGGAAATAAATGAAAAGCTACAACGCGAACTGATAGATATAAAGAAAAAACTTAATAAAATAGAATAGATGGAGCTTAAAAACAACATAATAATACACGGAATTCCACAAAAGCAAAATGAAAATATAGTTGGGCTAGTGAAGGAAATTGGAAACAAACTGGATGTACCAATTTTGGAAAACTTTACAGCCTACAGATTAGGAAAGGGTGATCCCCACAAGACTCGTCCTATAAAGGTGGTCATTTCTAACATGAAAACCAAGGTACAACTAATGAAAACAAAAAAAAGGTTTCAACTTAACACCACAGAATTGGGATTTTCCACCAGCGGTCGTATATTCTTGAACCATGACTTAACAAAAACAAATCACGAATTATTTATGGCCGCGAAGGAATACAAAGATAAAAATAACTACAAATTCCTCTGGATCTCGGCAGAAAACATATTTTTAAGAAAAGATGAGCAACAAGAGTTTTGCTCTTGGAAAGCAAAGAACAGCTGGAAAAGTAGATAGGCCTCGAGAATTGAAGATTGTCTATATCAGTGGTTCCCAAACTTTTTTCTATGGCGCCCCCTTTTTGAAATTTAGAAGT
This sequence comes from Listronotus oregonensis, assembly GCA_019359885.1. NCBI lineage: Eukaryota > Metazoa > Arthropoda > Insecta > Coleoptera > Curculionidae > Listronotus > Listronotus oregonensis. The sequence goes on from JAHBCN010009851.1 coordinate 22,349, forward strand.
GGTCGCGCCCCCCACTTCCCTTGACTATACAGAAACATTCCTTTTACTAAAAAAGGCATTAATTTATAAACATGACATTTAAACACTTATCTAATCTAATGCGAAGTATGGTGCTGCATTTCCTTAACAAGGAAATTCTTGGTTTTATCTTTAAAAGTACGCAGCGTAGGTCACTAGCAACATCAAGCCGGCTCCGTTTTTTTGTTTTAATTTCCATTAAAATATAAAATTCTTTTTCACATAAGTAGGTTGTCGAGAATGGTATGTAAAATTTAAAAGCCATTTCCGCGATTAAAAGATAGATGGGAAGATATTTTATCCAAAATGTAGTAATCACCAAATTTTCAAAGTCATTTTTCGCCACTGAGTCGTGTTTTCAGTCGATTGCTTGTTCTTGCATTTCCTCTGGAAGGATGTTTATATCAAAATTAAAAGAACTTTAAGCATATTTATGTTCATCATTGTCATGTAAATTAGAAAAATATCGTTGGAATTCATCAAAGGCACTTTCTAGATGAAATATAATATATTTTGTAATCTCTTCGTTTTTAGCAGTGTCGTCACTATTCTCCATTAATAAACCCAATTTCGGAAATAGAAAAAAAATTGGTGTTTGAAATTGCAGACGACGTTTTCATATTCCATATATAAATCTTTTTTTTAATTTAAACTGATTTTTTGTTATTTTAAAATAAAAATTTGTAATAATTTTTCTGAGCTCTCACGCCCCCCTTGATGTTGCTTTGCGCCCCCCAGTTTGGGAGCCACTGGTCTATATAACACCCAAAGCCTACGAAATAAATTTGATTTGGTACAGTGCTCTGTGATAAATGAAAACTGTGATGTGATATTATTGACTGAAACTTGGATTAATAGCAACGAAACATTTTTGTATAATATTAAGAACTATAATGTTGTACATTCAACTAGAGACGGCAGGGGCGGTGGAGTATCAGTGTCCATTAAAGACTGCATACCATACTGTGATATAGATAAATCAGACTCTAATAGTAAATTTAACTGGGTATGTATAGCTCTGGGTAAACCAGAATTAAAAAATAAGTGTTATTTATAAACCCCCATCCTTCTCTAATACTGAGTTTTTGGATCTGTTTGAAGAACTATTATTAAAACATCCAAAGAATCACCTAATTGTAGGCGATTTTAATATAAATCTTCTAGGAGACTCTCAAGATAAATTAAATTATAAAAATTTAATTGCGTTGAATAACTTTAAAATACATAATTCTATTACTATTGAAAATGCAACTAGAGTAACCAACAACTCGGCTAGCATCATTGACCACGTCTTGTCTCACCAACACAATAAATTTAATTGCAAAGTAAGTGTCAGTATTAACTCAATCTCTGATCACAATAAGCTTAACATCAGTATAAAAAAAATCTAAAAGCCTACTCTAAAAAAATTAAACACGAAGTGCGTAGAGTCGATCATAAAAAATTTGTTGGAATTTTCCAAGAGAAAATTCAATATAAAAACATTACCTCTTTTAATGAGCTACGTTCAATCATTATACAGGCCAAAAAAGACTCTGAAATACTTAAAGTCTATAAAGCTAGAAAAGATAGCATGTGGATCGATGGTGAAGTACTTAAAATGATGAGAGTCAGGGACAAATTATATAAAAAAACAAAAATGGAACCTGATAACGGTTTATTAAAAGCTGAATTTAAATCAATAAAAAATAAAATAAATAATAAAACAAAAGCACTTAAGAACGCATATTTTAGAAAAGGATAGGAAAAAAACAGGTACAAATAGTAAAAAACAATGGAAATTTGTTAACGGATTTTTTAAAAAATAATAAAAAGAAACAGAAATAAATTGTCTGGAAATAAAATAACATGACGAAATCTATGATCCACAGGAGGTATAGTTAATGGTTTAAATGACTATTTTTCAAAAGTGGGAGAAGTCATTGTTGAGGATATTAATAACGATATTCATATAATGAGACCTACTGGTCTAACAGTGTTTGATGAAATTGTATCTCAGAATGATATAGCCATTGAACCTACCGATTGCAATGAACTTGTGGAAATCATATTGGACTTGAAAAAGGATGCAGCTCCTGGCTTTGATGAAAGGATCTAATAAATTTACAAGAATGTATTATTGAAATTCTAGTTAAATTAATTAATAATGCTTTAAATAGTGGCGTTTTTTCTAAAGAACTAAAAATAAGTAAAATATCCCCAATTTTTAAATCCGGTAATGTAAAATGTATGAATAACTATAGAACAATAGCTGTATTAAGTATTTTCTCCAAAATAATAGAAAAAATAATTAAGAAACGTCTATTATCTCACATAAACAAAAATATACCTGTCGATGAGTACCAGTATGGTTTCCAGAAAAATAGCGGCACTTTAAGTGCCACACTTGATTTTATAAACTATATTTCAAAGGCCCTGTATACTAAGCAAATAGTTGCAGTAATTTAAATAGACTTAAGAAAGGCCTTCAATGTAGTTAGTTTAGATATACTGCTAAGTAAGTTGGAGAAAATGGGAATTACTGGAATTATGAACAATCTTATTAGAACCTTTCTTATAGGTAGGCAACAGTATGTTAAAATAAAGGATGTGTCAAGTGTAACAAAAACAAATAACTGCGGCGTTCCACAGGGATCAGTTCTCGGGCCAACCTTAAAGGTCGCTATTTTACTTTCGCGGACGACACTGCTTTAGTTTATGTGAGCGACAACGAAAACTAACTGGGTGGGGAGATCAGCAGTGACTTGGAGAAGTATGTAGATTGGCTCTATTTAAATAAACTAAAAATCAATATTGATAAAACTAAATGTATAATATTTAAACAAAAAAATAAAATTGTAAAAGATATTGAAATTAAAATTAATCACATGAAAATAGAGCAAGTTTCAAAAATTAAATATTTGTGGTTGATTATTGATGAAAAATTAAATTGGGCTGAACACATAGATTATGTAATTAATAAAATTATTCCCATGTTATCTGCTGTGTATAAGTGTAGAGACTACTTAACTTTTAAAACAAGATTAATGATATACAATGCCTTTTTTCTACCTCACCTTCGCTATTTGCTTCCCATTTGGGGTACATGTGGTAAGATATACTTCAAAAAAATTCAAGTGCTTCAAAATAAAGTACTAAAAGCATTGCTTAAATATAACAGACTAACTAATACCGATACACTGTACAATGAACTAAAATTTCATAGAATAAATACACTTCTAAAAATCGAACAATGTAAGCTTGTTTATAGAATTATTCATCAACACCAAAAAATCAACTCTTACATAATACTATCAAATGAGATCCATAACTATAATACTAGTATTGTCTGTCCGGTAGCGTAGTGGTCAGAGCCTCGGCTCGCCGCGCCGTCGATCCGGGTTCGAATCCCAGCCCCGCCGGGCAGACATATTTAGGTAGTAATTTAAAATTTTAACAGTTTTTCCGTGGTGGAGACTACCTAACTTTTAAAAAAATTAATGTAAATGCCTATTTTCTCATGTTTTGCTTGCTTGGGGCAGCGTTGAAACGAAATCAAGGGGCATTTAAAATAGAGTTAAACATCGAAAAAACCGGACTCAACGATACTACTGGGACAATGAACTATATATTATATGTAAAAAATTCTAATATATGTAAATGTTATGTATATGCAAATCTTTCGTGAGTTGTCACAAAGATAAAAAAAAAAAATGACATCTACAGAATTTCAACAAGAACAAACATTGGTGTTAGTAATCCTATAACCCAGGCATCTATTGAATTTAACAGGTTACCTGTCAGTATTAAAAATATCACTATGTATAGACTATTTCTAAATAACCTTAAAAGGTTCTATGGTTCTTAAATATTGTTGCACATTCAAGTTAGCACTGTATATGGAAAGTATTCCCGAGGCCAGTTCTTTTAAGTACTGTTTAGGGAATTAATTGTGTTGTATTTTGTATGATATTGTAATATATTTTGTTTAAAAAAAAAAGGTGTTTTAGTCTTATGTTTTTCGTTTTTTGAGTTATTTTTGTGACAAATGTATAAATATCAGTTTTGTGTAAGTACTTTGAATAAATTAAAATGGTAAGGCAGTGCCAAGTGTGTAAAGTGACGGATATTCATTTCACAAGTAAGTACAAACTATGTTGTACCATTTTATCGCCAATAATAAACACTAACATGTTGTGCGCAGCTCTCGATTGCGTTTATGAATGAAATGCTTTCTCTATCAATGCTATCAAATCATGGGGACTTACCCTTCAAAGAAAGAGTTAATATTGCAACCTTGATAACTTCAGGCCTACAGCCCTGATATCCCAAATTGCTCTTTCTGCTTCACTAACACACATTATTTAGAAACTTAGGAATTTTCAGTTTTATAATGTGATCTAAAATATTAATTCATTATAAATAAAATAACATTTTCTAAAAAATAAGAAACAAGATTGTAATAATTTTTTTAACTACGCCTTTGGATTTATTACGTGTATACGAACTCTTTTTGTTTGACTACATTCAATGGTATTTATTTTTAATCAATTTACCGAAAAACACCACCTTTTTCAGTTCGAATATCACCTTTAATAACATAATTTAAAACACTTAATAATTGGTTACCTCAAACCCTAATTACAGTTACACACACTGTTACCTATTTTCCAAATACTTACAAAATAGGATTAAGTTACAACGTTTAGATCTTACTTGGCTATTGCCTACAAATAATTAAATTTAATATGTTGTCTAAAGCGGTGCTCGTGTTTTTGTTACTGTTAAAATACAAAACAAGTGCAGAAATTGGTAAGTAGAAAAACATACTCACATTTAAAGCAACCATGTGTAAATATTTAAAAAAAAAATATTTAAATAGTTAGTATAAAACAAATTATTTCATTTATAACAGTAATAAATATACTACCCAAACTGATAGAAGGAATAGTCCGGGAGGCCACCGCAACAAACCAATAGTTCAGTAAACGAAGTTGTGGACCTGAAGATCAGGTTGGGCCGTCACAATTTTTTTTTATTTGCAGGTATTAATGTGTACATTGACCTATAAAAATATCATAGATAGAAAAATGTCCACAAGAGCCTGAAAAAGGCCCTCAAGAGCCCAAAAATAAGTTTTTTTAAACTATTTTGACCGATATCTCCCAAAATATGACACCTACGCAATTCGTGTTTAGACGAAAATAAAGAGCAGTTCATTAGCTACAAAAATGATTCCTATTGCTTTTGTCAAAAATTTTGTTGGTTCTTGAGATAACCGGCCATTAACGCGCCGCGTATTTTTTGAACCTGCCCCATATCACGAAAGGCGCTCTAAGCTACTTATACTTCCAAGCGGGCGGACAAGTTAAGTTACTTACGTAAAAATGCATATTTTTTCATGATTCAAAGTTCATATGAAAGAAGAAACCTGTATCTATAATATGTTGTCACTGTTTCCTTTTTTTGTTTCTCTAGAATAATAAAAACTCGAGCCAAAATTAGTTTGGGCTCGATATTTTATCTCTCCTATCAATCTGTTCATATTTTTTTATAAAGAATAATTTTTCCAAATCCTTGTGGATGATGGGGCTTTGAAAGGTGTTGTGTGCCAAAACTGGCAAGATATATGGAGTGGCCAGTGTCAAGACCCTGGAGTCTAGTTAAGAAGACGGGTCTGGACAAGGGACTCTAAGGAACGATAGAAGAAACCACAATAAATCTGGTAAGGTTGTAGTGGTGGAGGTCATTTTTGCCATCTCCGCTCAAATAATCTAATCTAATCTAAGGTGTTGAATACATTCCAAAAGATTCAATAAATATTTTTTGTGTATTTTTATAAACAATGTGTTTTTCTCATGGCGTTTTTTTTGTGATTTCCGGAGTTTTCAAAAATGCTCGGGTCTATCGGGAATTAATTGATAATCAAGGACCATCTTGGCTTTTAATTCACATCATTTAAAAGCTTAGATTGCCCTCTTCTCGACAGCACTCTTCTTTTTTTCCTAAGTTTTTTAATTAAAATCGAGAAAATTCTCACCCCAATGAAAACACCACATTTTTTTTGATGATAACTTTCTCTTCGTGTTATATTTTTTGTAGTTAACAATTGTATCAAACTTAAGATCACATTCTGACCTTTTCATCAATATATACATATATCAAGTACTTTATTACCGACAAACAACTGCTGCCAAAAGGGTGGAAATGTACAGGAGATGAATTATCACCGGTCCAGACGACAAAAGAGCCGGCACTTCCGGACCTGAAATTTTCTTGTCAGTGTAAGATGGGCTGTAACAAGCAATGTTTATGTATGAAAGCAGGACTAAAGTGCTCGATTATTTGTGGTTCATGTCATTCGGGCCCGTGTTCTAATAACAAGGTAGTGAAAGATATAATCGTACCCGAACAAGCAGAGAAAGAAGAAGAAATGGATGCAGGTGAAGAGACAAAAGGGCTAAAGGAAGAAACAGAAAAAATAGACCAAAAGGAAGAAAGAGGGGATATAATAGACCCGAAGGAGATTGATGATGCCAACCAGGAATATGCATCTGAGACAAGCGTGATGGAATGGTGATTAAGTGGTAAATTTTTAGCCCCGTTTTAGATAAGGGGAGCTCAAAGGCTTATACCGACAAAAATAATCACGTTTCCAACACCAAAAGTGATGGCGCCATCTACAATTGGTCTTTGCAGTTTAAAACACGTAGATCAGTGTATCTCTAGACTCCTTGTCCCAGAATTTGATATGAAAGTGCCATATTTTTAGATTCCAAACACTGATGATTTTCACAACCCCTGTTTTGCAAGAAGTATTAGGGTAGCAAAAAAATCATGGGAACCATTTTTGTAGATACTGAACTGCTCTTCATTCTGTCCAAACCCCAAATCTCTAAGTGTCACATTTCGGCAGATATCGGCCAAAAACGGATTTTTAGGCTCTTTAGGACCATTTTTAGGCCCTTGCGGACATTTTTCTCTATATGATATTTTCAAAGGTCAATGTACACATTCAGGTATCAATGTAAATTAAAAAAAAAATTGTGATGGCCCAACCTGATATCTTCAGGTTTGGGGTTTTTCCCCTTCAATTACTGAACTACAAGCCAATGAGAGATACGCATGAAACATGTTTTTTATATTACTATGAACAATAGTCAATTCAAAGCCGCACTGCTGCCTTAGTTCAGCGGGTTCAAATTGCATTTTTTTTCCTTAAAAAAATCGTGAAAAATCGGATTTTTTAATATACCTTAAAAACTATTGATTTTAGGAAAAAAGGTATATAAATAAAATTGATGGTCTAATAAAACTACGTCTATTTTTTTATTGAATTTTTTGTAGCCCTTTTAGTTTTTGAGATATTAACGATTTAAATTTAAAATAAAAACGCAAATATCTTAAAAACTAAAAGAGTTGCAAAAAATGTAATTAACAAAAAATATGCCCTTTGGTAAGTGCTATAAAAAAGGTTATATATTTACACATTTTTTACAAAATAAGTGATAAAGGAGATATAAGCAAAAAAGTGATTTTGTCCATTAAAAATTTCGCCAATAACAATATTTTTTGGTACAAGTAAGTATACCAGCTTCGATCCATCTAAAAATTAATTCAAAATATTTAGCAAATGAAATAAACTAATACAAATGTGGAATAACCTGGTGGCACGGATATTTTATTTAATTTTTTTGGTTCAATAACTGTACCCATTTCGATGTACTTTAAACTTTAACTAAAATAAAATTTTAACTTTATTTAATTAAAAACATAATAATACTAGGTGCCTTCTTTATCTGGGTCTTATATACCTGAAATGACGCTTAACATTTTTCTAGCTACTATGTCTATAGCTCATCGTTTAAATATTTTTATTGTCGATTTAAATATTAATATTAATAATTTATAAAGATAGTTAATCCTTCAGAATAATCTTTCATCATATCATATCATATTTTTAACATAAAAAAATAGTTTATTTAGCATTAAAATTTTAAAACGTTTCTCTTATTAAGCTATCTACTTTAGGCGTAAAGCCATTCTTATTTAAATTATGGTATTTACCCATTTATGTACTACTTTAAAATATAGTCAAATTAAAGGTTAAACATTAATTCAACTGAAAAAAAATAAATAAACTATAAAAAAAAATTCATGTTAAAAATATAATTAAAATTTCTTAAGATCATTCTGAACGAGTTACTGTCTTTATAAATTATTAATATTATTCTTTAAATCGGTAATAAAAATATTTTAACAATGAGCTATACACATGGTAGCATGGAAGATCGAAAAATGTTAGGCGTCCTGCCAGGTCTATAACACACAGATAAAGGAGGCACTTATTATTATTTTTTTCAATTAATGTTTAAATTTTATTTAAGTTAAAGTTTCAAGTGGATCGGAATGATTACAGTTAATGGACTAAAAAGAATTAAATAAAATATCCTTGCCACCAGGTTATCCCCCATTGCCTTAAGTCACATGTATATTAGTTTGTTTCATTCAATGAATTGAACATTTAAAAATATCGTTATTAGCGAAATTTATAGTGACCAAAATTACGTTTTTGCTTATATATCCTTTACTACTTATTTTATTAAAAATGTATATAAAACCCTTTTTATAGATCTTGTAAAAAATATATTTTTTTATTTTTTACATTTTTTCGTAACTCTTTTAGTTTTTGAGATATTTGCGTTTTTATTTTAAATTTAAATCATTAATATCTTAAAAACAAAAAGGGCTACAAAAAATTTCGTATAAAAAAACTGACGTAGTAGTTTTATTAGACCATCAATTTTAATTTAATCCTTTTTTTCAATAGTTTTTGAGTTATATTAAAAAAACCTATTTTTAACGATTTTTTTAAGGTTAAAAATAATGCAATTTGAACCCGCTGAGCTGAGGCAGCAGTGCGGCTTTGAATTGACTATAGTTCATAGTAATATAAAAAAATGTTTCATGTATCTCTTATTGGCTTGGTTTTTTGCAGTGGCCTCCCGGACTAGAATATTGTGAAAGAAACTTACTTTGATATCACACAACAGTCAACAGTGAGTTAAAAACAGGAACCCGACGTAACCCTATCATGATGATCTTAAGTAGAAACCTATGTTTTACGTTTTTTAAATACAATTAAAAATATTCATTGTTTACTGAGTATTGTAATTTTTATATTTCTTCTGGTGAATTCCTATCAGTATTAAATATTAGAAAACGAACTTTTACATTAAGAAAAAAATGTTATTAGTAACAGATGATTAATAAATCTCCACGGAATTAAGTCAACTTAAAAAAGTAACAAGGTTAAGACCCTTTTTATATTTTTTTGCAAAATATTATTTGGATCTATCATTGTTTTGTTACAAAAACACTTTTAATGTTTCAGAACTAAAAATTTGTCGTAAATTATGTCAATGACTTACGTAATACAAATAAGCTTATAGAGCATCTTTAAATTTCTGTACCAAATTTAGTTGAATAGACCCCTTACACATACATTTTTTTATTGGCCAATGTTTATACTTAAATAACACTGCTGTCAAATATTTTTTTAAACTAAAACAGGGATTGATATTTCGACAGGTAAACTGAGGACCAAATTAAAGAAGGTAAAAATTTCAAAATTTCCAAACAGGATAAAATTATTGTGGCCCATAATAAATACTATATTAAAAATTATTAAATTTTGTTAATAACCTCAATGTAGGGATAATTTAGAGAAATTTAAAAGCCCTTAGTTCTGGTCGGTCATGGTTAGTTGTGGTTAGGTTATTGAAAATTTTTTAAATTTTATTAAAACTTCTACGTAGGGATAATTTAGACAAATTTAAAAGCCTTTAGTTCTGGTCAGTCATGGTTAAATCTGGTTAATTAAAGCGGCTTTTTATTTTCCCAAATTCAAAAGCCCTTAGTTCTGGTCGGCCATGGTTAGTTCCGGTTAGTCAAAGGGCTTTTACTTTTCCCAATTATATTTTAGACGTCAAAAATCACTAAAGTAGAACAGTAAACTTTTTCGGTTAGGCCGCAATTCTCGCCATGGCATCTGAATTTTGGTACTCAGTTTACCGGTGCTTTGGAAAACCGTTAGTCTTCAGTTTACCCATGCTTGTTTAGGTACCAAATATTAAATCTAAATTTGGTCCTCAGTTTACATGCGCCCAGGCATTTGAGATTCAAATATAAAACCATTGAGGCAAAAGAACATCTGGATATTTAAATGCCGCGTGAACGTCACGCTGCACCAAAAAATATGTACAAGGCGTTTATTTCACCATATCGGTACAGACAGCGTTGCCACATTTTATTCAGGATATCTACCGAACGTTTAAAATATTATCTAATAAAACATTTTTAATTGAACATTATTACATGCCTTTACTAGTTTGATATGTATGTATGTAACGGAATCTTTCAATCGTATTTTACCTATTTTAAGAAGTCTGTAACTTAAATATTTGTACAGGGGATAAGAGCCGATGACAATACAATTATTTCATAATTTCGTTTTAATGTCCTAACTAGGACCATTAGAATAAAAAAAAATTTTGCTAGTTTTGCAGGTTAATTTTTATACTATTCACAGAACGACGGCAATTGTTATTCTTTTCTATCGATAATTTTAAAAAAATTTACCACTGAAATATATGCAAAGCAAATAAAGGGTTGTACCCTTTATTTGCTATGGTTCCATAGATGCTACAGCATTTTTCCTCATGCATTTTAAAAACATTGCATGAATTATTAAGTCAAACGTATTACAATAGGCCGCTTTAATTTCGGGAAAAAATAATAAAAATATCGAACATATATTTCAAACTAATTTTGAATAAAAAAACTTCCTAAAAATTTATGAAAACCATTAATTAGAACAAAGCCTTAATAAAAAAAAACAATTTAAGTATAAAGAGTTTGTGTTACAGTCATAGAAAGTCCAATAATCAATTATGAATAGTCAATTTAGTATCAGAATAAATAAAAATAAGGTATTAACAAAGTAATTCAATCATAGTAAAAAAGCGTAGAGTGCAATTTATTATATTTTATTAATAACCTAATTTTGAACATAGCTACCAATAAAATAATTATAACATTTAATATCAACCAACTTAATTTTTTACAAAACAAAAATACAAGAGCATACTACAGAGGAATAGCAAATATGAAAAAAGATACCAACCCAGAGCGAACAATTTTCTGAGGACAGAAAAGGAGAAACTCATAACATAACCGACCACCGAGAAGTTATGAACGCCTGGGAAAAATACTTCCAAGAAGTTCTTAACTTCGACAACGACTGCGACACTTACACACCGACCGTGCAGACCT